>ML785659.1:428771-458853 GCA_009831015.1 Picea engelmannii | reverse complement strand
AGGTAAAAATAAAGCAATGCAATGGAAACCAATGGTTGTTGAAAGAGGTAAGACATGTTCCAGATTTAAGGAAAAATTTAATTTCAACAGGGCAGTTGGAAAGTGAAGGTTGTGTATCCATATTTACAGATAAGATATGGAAGGTCATCAAAGGATCATTGGTGATAGCAAAAGGAGAGAAGGTAGATACATTGTATTTATGTACTGGTAATATTGACTCTTCTATCTCTTTAACTTCTATAGGAGTGGATACAACACTGTGGTATCATAGGCTGGGACACATGAGTGAGAAGGGCATGCAGATACTTCACAAAAGAAATTTGCTGCCAGATCTTAAACAAATTGATTTAGTCTTCTGTGAGCACTGTGTTTATGGAAAACATAAGAGAATCAGATTTCTCAGAGTCGAAAAAGAAAAGAAGAATGAAAGGTTAGAGCTTGTGCATACAGATGTATAGGGACCATCTCAGGTATCATTTCTTAGTGGCTCTCGTTATTATGATACTTTTATTGATGATGCAACTAGAAAAACTTGGGTTTATTGCATTCGACAAAAAATTGATGTTTTTGATACTTTTAAGAAATGGAAAGCTTTAGTTGAGAATGAGATAGGAAAAAAATTGAAGTGTCTCAGATCAGATAATGGAGGTGAATATTGCAGCAAGGGGTTTAATGATTACTATTCATACCATGGGATTCGTAGAGAGAAGACAGTTCCAAGAACACCACAAGAAAATGGTGTGTCAAAAAGGATGAACCGGACAATCATGGAGCATGCAAGGAGTATGAGATTGCATGTCGGTTTTCCCTTACAGTTATGGGCAGATGTTGTAAATATTGTTGTTTACTTAATAGAGGGCCTTCAAGCTCTTTGGATGGTAGAATTCCATAGGATGAATGGAAAAGAAAAAAGGTAAACTATTATTTTTTGAAAACTTTCGGTTGTGAAGCATTTGTCCATATTGATAAAGAAAATAGAACAAAGCTTGAGTCTAAATCCAATAAGTGTGTCTTTATTGGATACAGTGTTAATGATTTTGGTTATCGATTATGGGATTATGAAAATAACAAAATCATTAGGAGTAGAGATGCAATATTCAATGAGAAGGTCATGTACAAAGATCAGTTGCAGGGAAAGAAACAGGATGAAGAAAAACAAGAATATACAGTGCTTGATGAGATCACTGAAAAAGAAATTCCAAAGGAACCTGAAAATCAAAATGTACAACAACAGGAGCAACAGGTACCTCAAACACCTACAAGTGTTGTTAAAATATCTACCAGGTTAAGTATACCCCCTGAACGATACTCTCCTTCATTGTATTATTTATTGTTGATTGATTCTCGTGAACCAGAATGTTATGAAGAGGCAATGCAGGTAGACACCAAAAAAAAGTGGGAGCAAGGCATGAAAGAGGAAATGGATTTCTTTGCAAATAACCAGACTTGGGACTTGGTTCAGTTGTCTGCGAGAAAAAGAGCATTGCAGAATAAATGGGTTTACAAGTTGAAGGAAGAAGATGTAGGAGACAAGCGGTACAAGGCTAGACTTGTTGTAAAGGGGTTTGCACAAAAGAAAGGTATAGATTTTGATGAAATATTTTCCCCTGTTGTTAAAATGACTTAGATTATGACTATTTTAAGTCTTGTGGCAGTAGAAGATTTGCATCTTGAACAGTTAGATGTAAAAACAACTTTTCTCCATAGGGATTTGGAGGAAGAGATTTATATGCAGTAGCCAGAGGGGTATGAGGTCAAAGGGAAGGAGAATTTGGTATACAGGTTGAAGAAGAGCTTGTATGGCCTTAAGTAAGCTCTAAGGAAGTGGTATTTGAAGTTTGACAGGTTTATGACAAAACAGGATTATAGTAGATGTCATTTTGATCACTGTGTTTATTTTAAAAGACTACAAAATAGAAGCTATATTATCTTGCTATTGTATGTAGATGATATGCTTGTTGCAGGGTCTAATATGCAAGATATAAATATGCTCAAGAAGAAATTAGTCAATTCATTTGCGATGAATGATTTGGGTGATACAAAGAAAATCCTTGGCATGAGAATAACAAGAGACAGAAAAAATTGCAAATTGACATTGTCTCAGGGTGAGTACATAGAGAAGGTGTTGGAGAGGCTTAGAATGCAGAATGCAAAATCAATTAGTACACCTTTGGCCAGTCATTTCAAATTAACTAAGAAAATGTGTCCCAAGACATAGGAGGAGATAGAATACATGTCCAAGGTCCTTTATTCATCAACAGTTGGCATCTTGATGTATGCAATGGTTTGCACAAGACCAAATATTGCACATGTAGTGGGAGTTGTGAGCAGGTATATGAACAATCCAGGTAAAGAACATTGGGAGGCAGTAAAGTGGATTCTCAGGTATTTGAGAGGTACTGCTACTCATGCATTATGTTTTGGAAGTTCAGATATTTTTCTATAGGGATATGTTGATTCAGATATGGCAGGTGATAAATATAGCAGGAGGAGCACCACAGGGTATGTTTTTACTATAGGTGGAACAATAGTAAGTTGGATTTCGAAACTACAAAAGGTTGTTGCACTTTCAACAACAACGGCAGAGTATGTTGCTGCTATAGAGGCTAGTAAAGAGATGATTTGGTTACAAAAGTTTATGGAGGAATTGGGAAAGAAGCAGGAGAATATCAGGTTGTACTGTGATAGTGAGAGTGCAATTCATCTTGCAAAGAACTCAACCCTCCATTCGAAGACTAAGCATATACAGTTGAGGTACTACTTCATACGATCCACCTTGGAAGATGGACATTTGAAGTTGAAAAAGATACACACTAGCCAGAATCCTGCAAACATGTTAACAAAGGGAGTAACTAGAGAGAAACTGAGTTCCTGCTCAGTTTCAGTTGGTCTTCAAAAATGAAGATGAAGATGAGAAATTTGTTAGGTCCAAGAAGTTTCAGAGTCTAGCATATACAACAATGGTGGAGTTGTTGAGATCAGTCTCCAAGTGGGATATTATTGGTTGTGGAGCCTGATTATCTTCTTGATTCAGAGGTCCTTACTTTCAGCCATGTTTATACCCCATGAAGACTTTACATCCCAGAAGTATGTACACTCTTCCATACGGGGGAGTGTAGAGGGGGGGTACCCCCTCTACGAAGTCCAAGGGGGCTATCCCCTTGACTGAGGGGTTCGGGGGCGAAGCCCCCGAAGGAAAAATTGCCTTGTAAATGTATATTGTAATTTCATTGTAAATCTGGACCGTTCATTATAAGGTCGCAGATCTAACAGTAGAAATTATGTTAGGATTTTTTTCCCTAGAAGGCAACCCTCTGTTATGAGGGAAATGTATTGCGGCTATGCATGATGGAAAGTATTGTATTCTGAGAGAGGATACTGTGAGAGAAAGAAGAGGAAGTTACAACAGGTTTTGTTGTAGGTTGTATCCCTTCATTTGCTAGATAATAATAAAAGAAGGACCTGACAATTTCTCTTGTGGATGTAGCCCACACTGGGTGAACCACGTAAATCTGTGTCTATATTGTATTGTGTATCTTTTGTGTTTTGTTTCCTCATTTGTTTTATTTTATTGCTCCGCGGTCCTATTTTTCTAACACAATTCTCCATCCTTAAGAAGCAATGGTCTCCATTGTGTTGAGTTCCCCCATCAGATGAGTAAATTTCTGTTGAATTTGACCCTGGGTGAGCCAATTGTCTTGGTGCAGGATCTGCCCTACTTTGACGACTCGATAAATATGGATTCTTTGTTGTCAAGTGCCCTTGATATGTGTGTCCACAATCTGATCACTAGATGCATGTTGTATGAAGTCGAGGTTGAGCTTTGTTGCTGTCAGTTGTTCTGCTACGTCTGAGGTGTCCAATAATGGTGGGAAATAAGGCCAAAGGAGGTTCACATTGAACATTGGGTGCAGGCCAAGGAAATGAAGAATGTTGATCTCAAAAACATTATCCTCCACAACCTTGGTGATGGTGTACGACCCATAATGGAGTGGGCGAAGCATTTAATGGGGTTCTATAAGGATTTCTTTCTACAAGTGCAACCAAACTTTGTCGCCCACCTGAAACTTATGTTGCACACGATGTTTATCATGGCGCTGCTTGTACTTGTCATTGGACTTCTATAGAATATCATGAACCTGTTTGCGGATGTGTTGGATCCACTCAATGAATCAAGTGGCTTTGTCAGCTTCAGTTGGCGGAGGAGATGAGTTGGTCAAGGTGACCGCAAGGGGAAGTGCAACATCTATGGGACCCAATGGTTGGAATCCCAACCCCACCTGAAAGGGGTTGTGGTCGGTTGAGCTATGCGGGGCTCAGTTGTAGCTATGCTAGACATAGGGAAGACTCTCATCCCAAGTGCGAGGGTGCTTGGAATTATACATGCGTGGGATATGCACGATCATTCAATTTACGACCTCGGTTTGGCCATCTGTCTGGGGGTGGAAGGTCGTGTATTTGATGAGCTTGGTGTCCAGCAGTGACTAGAGGCTCAACCAAAATGTGCTGAGAAATCGACTGTCCCAATCTGAGACAATGGTTTGTGAGATCCCAAAATGTACCCAGACTCGTTCAAAGAAGAGCTTGGTAGTGGCTTCTGTTGTGATGTTCTTCTTGCAAGCAACCAGAATCGTCATCTTAGAAAAGCGATCAACAACCACAAAAACACAATCATTTCTCCGCTTGGTGGATGGGAGGCCCGAAATGTAGTCCATTGAGATGGATTCCCATGGCTTGTCAGAAGTAGGAAGAGGGGTGTAGAGTCCATGTTTCTTAATCGTTGGTTTGGCAATAGCGCAGGCAGTGCAGGACCTGATATACTTGTTGACCTCCTGTAGAAGTTTCGGCCAGTAGAAATGTTTCTGTAGTATCGCCACTGTCTTTTTAATGTCGAAGTGTCCTGCCACTTGACTGTAGTGGGCTTCCCATATCAGCTTCGGTCACTCGCTTGATGGAATGCAGATATGGCCCAAACGACACAATAACCCATCCAGAAGATGGAAATTATTGACAACTATGTTTTCACCCAACATTTGGTAGGTGGTGGCAAAGTTCAGGTTTGTCTCATAGAGTTGGAGCCATCCAAAGGTCTCATAGCCACAAGAGTCTAGCACCATGGTGAGTGTCGTGACTACTGGTCTACTGAGGCAATCAGCGACACAGTTGGTGCTTCATGTTTTATACTTGATGTTGAGGTGGAATTGTTGTAAGTATGTGAACCACTTTTGATGGCGGTCATTCTGTAATTTGTCTTGTGTCTGCATAAACTGCAGTGGTTTATGATAAGTGTAGATGACTGTCTCCCTCCCAAGAATGTAATTTCTCCACTAGCGGCTGGCTTCCACAATGGAGTACATTTTTTTGTCATTAGTAGGGTACTTACGGACAACATCTAATAGTGTCTCACTATGATAGGCCACGGGGTGGCCGTGTTGAGTGAGAACGACGCCCACAACATAGTCTAAAGCATCTGTCTCGATCTCAAAGGGTTGTTGGAGGTCTAGTAGTGAAAGTACTGGGGCTCAACACAAACATTGTTTCAAATCATCGAACGCTTGTTGTTGGGACTGACCCCACGCAAATTTTTCCTTACCACCACCCCTGGTTATTTGGTTGAGGGCCCATGCAATATGGGAGAATCCCAACACGAACTTGCGGTAGAAATTGGCAAGGCCTAAGAAGCTCCGAAGCTCAGTGAGTGTGGTTGGGGTTGGTCAGTCACGAATGACTTGGATCTTGGCTGGATCCACATGTATGCCATGTTGATCAACAATGTGGCCCAGGTAATTGACCCTGTCCATGCCGAAGGAGCATTTTTTCAAGTTGGCGTATAGCTTATGCTGCCGCAGGGTGTGCAGAACTTGTTGAATATGCTGCAAGTGTTCTTCCCAAGACTTGTTGTAAATGAGAATTTCATCTAGATACACCACTACTAAAGCATTGGTGAATGGTCGCAAGATATCGTCCATCATCCTCATGAAAGTGGTTGTAGCATTTGTCAAACCAAAGGGCATGACCAACCATTCAAAAAGGTCTTCCTTTAACTTGAAGGCGGTCTTCCATACGTTTGTCTATTCTATCGGGACCTGGTGGTAGCCAAACTTCAGATCAATCTCACTGAAGTATTTGGCCTCCATGAGTTGATTAAAGAGGTCGTCAATTCAGGGAATTAGGTATCGATTTCTGATTGTGATTTTATTCATGGCTCGATAATCAATGCAGAGTCATCAAGTTCCATCTTTCTTCTGTACTAGCACGATTGGGCTCCCGCAAGGTGATGAGATGGGACAGATGTGTCCCTTATGGAGAAGTTCTTGGATCTTTCACTTAATCTCCTCATTCTTTAACATAGAGCGACGATAGACTGACCCATTGGGAAGCAGTGCGTCAGGTGTCAGATTGATAGGGTGCTTGACCTGACAGTGCAGAGGTACCCTGATAGGTGAGGAGAAGATATCTGCGTATTCTTTGACGACCTTATCTACTTGCTTCTGTTGTGTGGAGAGGTTGGCCACAGAGACCCTGGATGTGGCTGTGATCTTTCTCTCATTCCAAGAGCAAATCACGAAGAAGACAGACTTCCCCGTCTGAGAGATGACCTTCCTACATTGCTTGGCAGAGATCAAGGAAATATCACTAGGTGGGACCGCCTCGGGTATCCTGTACAATTTCCTGTTCAAAGTAGTAATAACACTATGAGGCCTAGACTCATATACAACATGACGTTTCCATAAATAAGATTGGCCCAAAATAACATCACAAACTTCGAGAGGAGAAACATCACACAATATCTCGTCTTTGAAGGGCTTGATGTCGTACGATAGTCGACACTGTTGGCTAATGCGGAGATCGCTTCCTTCGTGGAGCCATCCAATGGTGTAGGGTTGCGGGTGCGGCATTGTCGGCAGGGCCAGCCGCTTGACGACCTCTGCTGAGATGAGGTTCTTCTGGCTACCGCTATCAACGATGAAGTGTAGCGGGGTGCATGTTACCCACATCTATGAATGGAAGAGGCACTCTCTTTCTTCTGTCTCGTCTAGTTCATCAGGATGGAGCATGGTGGTAGCAATGGTGGCACTGGGTTCCGTGTCAATGATCCGTCTTCCCCTTTCTAGTTCCGACTCATAGTCAAAACCCACATCTGATTCAGAGGCTTTCACTTCGTCCACCAACGACGACTTTGAATGACAATCAACAGTTTTATGCCAAGGGCTCTTATGGAAGTCGCACCACTTCCCGGTATCTTTCTTTTTCTTTCCGGCGACCCTCTTTACTTGTGGCTTGGACTGGTTGTCTTGATACTGTCCATCTTTGATTTGTCCTTTGTTTTGTGGGTTGGGGCCACCCTTTCCTCTCTTTTGCCGTGAGGGGTTCCCGTGTCCAAATTGCCACGTCTTTTGTTTGAGCTTTTGCTCGATTTTGATGGCATATCGATAGGCCACGCCCAAGGACGAGATGTCTAGAAAATTCATTTCGGTCTGGATGTATCTATGCAGAGCACCACGATATTTGAGCACCAGATGTCGCTCTGAATCTTTGATACCCATCTTGGTGCGCAAGGTATGGAAGATATTTGTGAACTCTGGCACTGCTTGGTCTCCTTCTTGCTGCAGTGTGGTCCATTTGGTATACAAGTCGTCATAACTTCCAACAGGGTAGTATTGTTCCTTAATAACATCCCTGAAGGATTCCCAGGTGGTCGTGACTTTACATAACGAGGGTTCTTCTATTTCCTTTTGCTCACAGAAATTTTCCCACCAATCTTTGACATGGGGAACGATTTTGAGGAGTGCAAAAGTAATATTTTCTCTATTCGAAAAGTTATGAACCGAAAAATACCCTTCTAGTAGATTCAACCACTTGTCTACACTGTCTGCATCTATCTGACCTTCAAATACAGAAATATCGAAGTTTATTTGTACCTTGAAGCGGGTGGCACCTCCGCTCGAAGACGATGTGTCACCTATTGGTAGTCGCCGAAGGATTTGCGCGAAACTATTCATCATCTCGTTCCTCTGTTGCGTGGGGGCTTCCTCAAGCAAAATTTTGAAAGGATCTCTTGTCCCATCATCTTTCTTTTCTCCTGCCATGAGAGATCGTTTGGGCGTGCGAGAGTGTTGGTCCTCAAGAGAAACAAGCTCAAGACCCAATTCTTTGTACTCTAACCTTGTTGGGGGCATACATTAAGACGACAAGGAGCAGACCCCTCTGATACCATTGATCTAGATTTTATGGGCAGAACGAAATGACTACAGATTATTAACAGATGCGTAACACATAATAACAGAGATACAATAGAACTAGTTTTCTATTCAATAAGGAAATAAGCTGAAACTGTAAAATGCAGCGGAAAACAAGCTTGCTGGAATGGTGGTGGCTTATCTTTGAAGAGAGATGTGACGGTTGCGCTCATTCACAAGAAAATAATTCCAATGAGGGTCTGAAGGCCTTTTACAATAAACAGGAGTTTCAAAAACCCTAGACATCCAAAAACCTAACCCTAGGAGATGAAGCGCCAAAAGTCATGTGGGCCCCGTTTGGGTAAGTCAGTACATCAACTTCCCGAGGTCGTAACTTTTGCATACGATCTCTGTTTTAGGCGTGTGATAGCTCGTTGGAAAGATCTATCCGAGGACTAGAACAGTGGTAAAAAATTTCATAAATTGATTTTTGATTGCACCATACCCAAAAAAACGTTGTTTAGGGCCTCAAAACGACTCCAGAAGTTCAGGACCCTAAAAACTACTAAAAATAGTAAATTACGAAAATTGCTAGAAATATGTTTTGAGCCAGCTCGAAAAGGTGGGTGGCCACCGATATCCACCTGGATCAATCCTCCCTCTTTAGGAAGCAATGGCCTTCATTGCATTGAGTTCCCCCATCAGATGAGGAAATTTCTATTGAATTTGGCCCCGGGTGAGTCACTTGTCTTGGTGCAGGAGTTGCCCTGCTTTGACGACTCGATAAAGATCGATCCTTTGTTGTTGAGTGCCCTTGATCTGTGTGTCCACAATCTAATCACTGGATGCCTGTTGTATGCAGTCGGGGTTGAGCTCTGTTGGTGTCATCTATTCTGCTACGTCTGAGGTGTCCAATAATGGTGGGAAATAAGGCCGAAGGAGGTCCACGTTGAACACTGGGTGCAGGCCAAGGAAAGAAGGAATATTGAGCTAAAAAGCATTATCCCCCACAGCCTTAGTGATGGTGTACGACCCATAACGAAGTGGACGAAGCTTCTGATGGGGTCCTGTAAGGCGTTCTTTCTGCAAGTGCAACCAAACTTTTTCGCCCACCTGAAACTTATGTGGTACTCGATGTTTATCATTGTGTTGCTTGTACTTGTCATTGGACTTCTGTAGGATATCATGAACCTGTTGGCGGATGTGTTGGATCCACTCAATGAAACGGGTGACTTTGTCGACTTCAGTTGGAGCAGGAGATGAGTCGGTCGAGGTGACCGCAAGGGGAAGTGCAACATCTATGGGACCCAATAGTTGGAATCCAAACCCCACATGAAAGGGGCTGTGGCCGGTTGAGATATGCAGGGCTAGGTTGTAGCTATGCTAGACATAGGGAAGATTATCATCCCATGTGCGAGGGTGCTTGAAATTATGCATGCACAAGATATGCACGATCATTCAATTTACGACCTCAGTTTGACCATCTGTCTGGGGGTGGAAGGCCGTGGATTTGGTGAGCTTGGTGTCCAGCAGTGACCAGAGGCTCGACCAGAATGTGCTAAGAAATCAACTGTCCCAATCTGAGACAATGGTTTGTGGGATCCCAAAATGTACCCAGACTCGTTCAAAGAAGAGCTTGGCAGTGGCTTATGTTGTGATGTTCTTCTTGTAGGCAACAAGAATCGTCATCTTAGCAAAGTGATCAACAACCACAAAAACACAGTCAATTCCCCTCTTGGTGGACAGGAGGTCCGACATGTAGTCCATTGAGATGGATTCTCATGGCCTGTCAGGAGTAGGAAGAAGGTTGTAGAGTCTTTGTTTCTTAGTGGTCGGTTTGGCAATAGCATAGGCAGTGCAGGACCTGATATACTTACTGACCTCCTGTCGAAGTTTTGGCTAGTAGAAATGTTTCTGTAGCATTGTCATTGTCCTTTCGATGCCTAAGTGTCTTGCCACTCAACTGTAGTGGGCTTCCCAGATCAGCTTCGCTCGCTCGCTTGATGGAACAAAGATATGGCCCAAACGACACAACAACCCATCCTGAATATGGAAATTATCGACAACTGCATTTGCAACCAACATTTGGTAGGTGGTGGTGAAGTCCGAGTCTGTCTCATAGAGTTTGGGCCATCTAGAGGTCTCATGGTCACAAGAGTCTGACACCGTGGTAAGTGCCGCCACTGGAAGTCTACTGAGGAAATCAGCGACGCGGTTGGTGCTTCCTATTTTATACTTGATGTTGAGGTGGAATCGTTGTAAGTATGTGGACCACTTTTGATGGAGGTTATTATGTAATTTGCCTTGTGTCTACATGAACTACAGTGGCTTATGATTAGTGTGGATGATTGTCTCCCTTCCAAGAATGTCATGTCTCCACTAGTAGCAGGCTTGCAAAATGGACTACATTTCTTTGTCGTAAGTAGGGTACTTACGTACAACATATGATAGTGTCTCACTATGATAGGCCACGGGGTGGCCGTGCTGAGTGAGAACGATGCCCACAACATAGTCTGAAGCATCTGTCTCGATCTCAAATGGTTGTTGCAGGTCTGGTAGTGAAAGTACTGGGGTTGAGCACAAACGTTGCTTCAAATTATAGAACGCTTGTTGTTGGGACCGGCCCCACGCAAATTTTGCCTTACCACCACCTCTGGTTATTTGGTTGAGGGCCCATGCAATATGGGAGAATTCCAACACGAACCTGTGGTAGAAATTGGCAAGGTCCAAGAAGCTCCGATGCTCAGTGAGTGTGGTTGGGGTTGGTTAGTCACGAATGACTTGGATCTTGGCTAGATCCACATGTACGCCATGATGATCAACAATGTAGCCCGGGTAATTGACCATGTCCATGCCGAATGAGCATTTTTTCAAGTTGGCGTATAGCTTGTGCTGCCGCAGGGTGTGCAGAACCTGTTGAATATGTTGCAAGTGTTCTGCCCAAGACTTGTTGTAAATGAGAATGTCATTTAGATACACCACTACTAAAGTATTGGTGAATGGTCGCAAGATATCTTCCATGATCCTCATGAAAGTGGTTGTAGCATTTGTCAAACCAAAGGGCATGACCAACCATTCAAAAAGGTCTACCTTTGACTTGAAGGTGGTCTTCCATACATTTGTTTATTCTATCGGGACCTGGTGGTAGCCAGACTTCAGATCAATCTTACTAAAGTATTTGGCCCCCGTGAGTTGATCAAGGAGGTCGTTGATTTAGGGAATTGCGTATCGGTTTCTGATTGTGATTTTATTCAGGGCCCGGTAATCAATGCAGAGTCATCAGGTTCCATCTTTCTTCTGTACCAGCACGATTGGGCTCCCGCAAGGTGATGAGATGGGACACATGTGCCCCTTGTGGAGTAGTTCTTGGATGTTTCGCTTAATCTCCTCATTCTCTAACATAGAGCGACGATAGACTGGACCATTGGGAAGCAGTGCATCGTGTGTCAGATTGATTGGGTGCTTGACCTGACAGTGCAGAGGTACCCCGGTAGGTGAGGAGAAGATATCTGGGTATTCTTCGACGACCTTATCTACTTGCTTCTGCTATGTGGAGAGGTCGGCCTTAGAGACCCTAGATGTGGCTGTGATCTTTTTCTCACTCCGAGAGTGAATCAGGAAGAAGACAAACTTCCCCGTCTGAGAGATGACCTTCCTACATTGCTTGGAAGAGATCAAGGAAATAACATTAGGTGGGACTGCCTCAGGTATCCTGTACAATTTCTTGTTCAAAATAATAATAACACTACAAGGCCTAGACTCATATACAGCATGACATTTCCATAAATAAGGTTGGCCCAAAAGAACATCACAAACTTCGAGAGGAGCAACATCACACATTACCTCGTCTTTGAAGAGCTTGATGTCGTACGACAGTCGACACTGTTGGCTAACGCGGAGATCGCTTCCTTGGCGGAGCCATCAAATGGTGTGGGGTTGTGGGTGCGACATTATCGGCAGGGCCAGCCGCTTGACAACCTCCACTGAGATGAGATTCTTTTGGCTACCGCTATCAACGATGAAGTGTAGCGGAGTGCCTTTTACCCACATCTGTTAATGGAAGAGGTGCTCTCCTTCTTCTGGCTCGCCTGGTTCATCAGGTTGGAGCTTGGTGATAGCAACAGTGGCATTGGGTTCCGCGTAAATGATCTGTCTTCCCCTTTCTGGTTCTGACTCAAAGTCAGAACCCGCATCAGATTCAGAGGCTTTCACTTCGGCCACCAATAACTGCTTTGAGTGACAGTCAACAGTGTTATGACAATGGCTCTTATGGAAGTCGCACCACTTCTCGGTATCTTTCTTTGTCTTTCCAGTGTCCCTCTTTACTTGCGGCTTGGACTGGTTGTCCTGATACTGTCCATCTTTTCTCTATCCTTTGTTCTGTGGGTTGGGGCCGCCCTTTCCTATTTTTTGTTGTGAGGGGTTCCCGTGCCCAAATTGTTGCGTCTTTTGTTTGAGCTTCTCCACGATTTTGACGGCATATCGGTAGGCCACGCGTAAGGATGAGATGTCCAGAAATTCCATTTCGATCTTGATGTATCTATGTAGAGCACTACGATATTTGAGCACCAGATGTCGCTCTGAATCTTTGATACCCAGCTTGGTGCGCAAGGTATGGAAGATATTTGTGAACTCTGGCACTGCTTGGTCTTTTTCTTGCCGCAGTATGGTCCATTTGGTATACAAGTCATCATAACTTCCAACAAGGTAGTATTGTTCCTTAATAGCATCCCTGAAGGATTCCTAGGTAGTCGTGACTGTTAATAACGAGGGTTCTTCTATTTCATTTTGCTCACAGAGATTTTCCCACCAATCTTTGACATGGGGAACGACTTTGAGGAGCGCAAAAGTAATATTTTCTCTATTCGAAAAGTTATGGACAGAAAAACACCCTTCTAGTAGATTCAACCACTTGTCTACACCGTCTGCGTTTATCTGACCTTCAAATACAGAAATATTGAAGTTTATTTTTACCTTGAAGGGGGCGGCGCCTCCGCTCGAAGAAGATGCATCACCTATTGGTAGTGGCCGAAGGATTTGCGCAAAACTATCCATCATCTCGTTCCTCTATTATGTGGGGGCTTCCTCAAGCAACATTTTGAAAGGATCTCTTGTCTCGTCATCTTTATTTTCTCCTGCCATGAGAGGTCGTTTGGGTGTGTGAGAGCTTTGGTCCTCAAGAGAAACATGCTCAAGACCCAATTCTTTGTACTTTGACCTCTTTGGGGACATGCATTAAGACAACAAGGACCAAACCCCTCTTATACCACTGATCCAGATTTTATGAGCAGAACAAAATGACTACAGATTATTAACATATGCTTAACACAGAATAACAGAGATACAGTCAAACTAGTTTTCTATTCAATAAGGAAATAAGCTGAAACTGTAAAATGCAGCAGAAAACAAGCTTGTTGGAATGGTGGCGGTTTATCTCTGAGGAGAGATGTGACGGTTGCGCTCATTCACAAGAAAATAATTTCAATGAGGCTCTAAAGGTCTTTTTACAATAAACAGGAGTTTCAAAAACCCTAGACATCCAAAAACCTAACCCTAGGAGATGAAGCGCCAAAAGTCATGTGGGCCCCGTTTGGGTAAGTCAGTACATCAACTTCCTGGAGTCGTAACTTTTGCATACGATCTATGTTTTAGGCGTACGATAGCTCGTTGGAAAGATCTATCCAAGGACTATAACAATTGTCAAAAATTTCATGAAATGCTTTTTGATTGCAACATACCCAAAAAAACGTCGTTTAGGGCCTCAAAATGGCTCCAAAAGTTCAGGACCCGAAAAACTGTTAAAAATAGTAAATTACGAAAATTGTCAGAAAGATGTTTTGAGCCAGCTCGAAAAGGTGGGTGGCCACCGATATCCACCTGGATCAATCCTCCCTCTTTAAGAAGCAATGGTCTTCATTGCGTTGAGTTCCCCCATCAGATGAAGAAATTTCTGTTGAATTTGGCCCCGGGTGAGCCACTTGTCTTGGTGCAGGAGCTGCCCTGCTTTGATGACTCGATAAAGCTGGATCCTTTGTTGTTGAGTGCCCTTGATCTGTGTGTCCACAATCTGATCACTGGATTCCTATTGTATGCAGTCGGGGTTGAGCTCTGTTGGTGTCATTTGTTCTGCTACGTCTGAGGTGTCCAATAATGGTGGGAAATAAGGCCGAAGGAGGTCCACGTTTAACACTGGGTGCAAGCCAAGGAAATGAGGAATGTTGAGCTCAAAAGAATTATCCCCCACAACATTGGTGATGGTGTACGACCCATAACGGAGTGGGCGAAGCTTCTAATGGAGTCCTGTAAGGCGTTCTTTTTGCAAGTGCAACCAAACTTTGTCGCCCACCTGAAACTTATGTGGCACCCGATGTTTATCATTGTGTTGCTTTTACTTGTCATTGGACTTCTATAGGATATAATGAACCTATTGGTGGATGTGTTGGATTCACTCAATGAACCGGAGGAGATGAGTCGGCCGAGGTGACCGCAAGGGGAAGTGCAACATCTATGGGACCCAATGGTTGGAATCCAAACTCCACCTGAAAGGGGTTGTGGCTGGTTGAGATATGCAGAGCTAGGTTGTAGCTATGTTGGACATAGGGAAGAGTCTCATCCCATTTGCGAGGGTTCTTGAAATTATACATGCACAAGATATGCACGATCATTCGATTTATGACCTCGGTTTGACCATCTGTCTGGGGTTGGAAGGCCGTGGATTTGGTGAGCTTGGTGTCTAGCAGTGACCAGAGGCTCGACCAGAATGTGCTGAGAAATCGACTGTCCCGATCTAAGACAATGGTTTGTGGGTTCCCAAAATGTACCTAGACTCGTTCAAAGAAGAGCTTGGCAGTGGCTTTTGCTGTGATCTTCTTGCAGGCAACGAGAATCGTCATCTTAGAAAAGCGATCAACAACCACAAAAACACAGTCATTTCCCCTCTTGGTGGACGGAAGGTTCGACATGTAGTCCATTGAGATGGATTCCCGTGGCCTAACAGTAGTAGGAAGAGGGGTGTAGAGTCTTTGTTTCTTAGTGGTCGGTTTGACAATAACGTAGGCAGTGCAGGACCTGATATACTTACTGACCTCCTGTTGAAGTTTCGGCTAGTATAAATGTTTCTATAGCATCGTCATTATCCTTTCGATGCCTAAGTGTCTTGCCACTCAACTGTAGTGGGCTTCCCAGATCAGCTTCGCTCGTTCGCTTGATGGAATGCAGATATGGCCCAAACGACACAACAACCCATCCTAAAGATGGAAATTATCGACAACTGCGTTTGCACCCAACATTTTGTAGGTGGTGGTGAAGTCTGAGTCTGTCTCATAGAGTTTAGGCCATCTAGAGGTCTCATGGCCGCAAGAGTCTAACACCGTGGCGAGTGCCGCGACTAGCGGTCTACTGAGGAAATCAACGACGTGGTTGGTGCTTCCTGTTTTATACTTGATGTTGAGGTGGAATTGTTGTAAGTATGTGGACCACTTTTGATGGCGGTTATTTTGTAATTTTCCTTATGTCGGCATGAACTGCAGTGGCTTATGATCAGTGTGGATGATTGTCTTCCTCCCAAGAATGTCATGTCTCCACTAGCGGCAGGCTTGCACAATGGACTACATTTCTTTGTCGTAAGTAGGGTACTTACGGAAAACATATGATAGTGTCTCACTATGATAGGCCACTGGGTGGTCGTGCTAAGTGAGAACAACACCCACAACGTAGTCTGAAGCATCTGTCTCGATCTCAAAGGGTTGTTGCAGGTCTAGTATTGAAATTACTGGGGCTGAGCACAAACGTTACTTAAAATCATCGAACGCTTGTTGTTGGGACCGGTCCCACGCAAAATTTTCCTTACACCCACCCCTGGTTATTTGGTTGAGGGCCCATGCAATATGGGAGAATCCCAACACGAACCTGCAGTAGAAATTGGCAAGGCCCAAGAAGCTCCGAAGCTTAGTGAGTGTGGTTGGGGTTGGTCAGTCACGAATGACTTGGATCTTGGCTGGATCCACATGTACACCATGCTGATCAACCATGTAGCCTAGGTAATTGACCCTGTCCATGTCGAAGGAGCATTTTTTCAAGTTGCCGTATAGCTTGTGTTGTCGCAGGGTGTGCAGAACCTGTTGAATATGCTGCAAGTGTTTTGCCCAATACTTGTTGTAAATGAGAATGGCATCTAGATACACCACTACTAAAGTATTGGTGAATGGTTGCAAGATGTCTTCCATCATCCTCATGAAAGTAGTTGTAGCATTTGTCAAACCAAAGGGCATGACCAACCATTCAAAAAGGTCTTCCTTTGACTTGAAGGTGGTCTTCCATACGTTTGTCTATTCTATCGGGACCTGGTGGTAGCCAAACTTCAGATCAATCTTACTGAAGTATTTGGCCCCCATGAGTTGATCAAGGATGTCGTTGATTTGGGGAATTGGGTACCGGTTTCTGATTGTGATTTTATTCAGGGCCCGGTAATCAATGCAGAGTCGTCAGTTTCCATCTTTTTTCTGTACCAGCACGATTGGGCTTCTGCAAGGTGATGATATGGGACAGATGTGCCCCTTGTGGAGCAGTTCTTGGATCTTTCGCTTAATCTCCTCATTCTCTAACATAGAGCAACGATAGACTAGCCCATTGGGAAGCAGTGCGTCGGGTGTTAGATTGATATAGTGCTTGACTTGACAGTGCAGAGGTACCCCGATAGGTGAGGAGAAGATATCTGAGTATTCTTCGAAGGCCTTATCTACTTGCTTCTGCTGTGTGGAGATGTTGGTCTCAGAGACCCTAGATGTGACTGTGATCTTTCTCTCATTCTGAGAGTGAATCACGAAGAAGACAAACTTCCCCGTCTGAGAGATGACCTTCCTACATTGCTTGGAAGAGATCAAGGAAATAACACTAGGTGGGACTGCCTCAGGTATCCTGTACAATTTCATGTTCAAAGTAATAATAACACTACAAGGCCTAGACTCATATACAACATGACGTTTCTATAAATAAGGTTGGCCCAAAAGAACATCACAAACTTCGAGAGGAGAAACATCACACATTACTTCGTCTTTGAAGGGCTTGATGTCGTACGACAGTTGCCACTGTTGGCTAACACAGAGATTGCTTCCTTTGCGGCACCATCCAATGGTGTAGGGTTGTGGGTGCGACATTGTCGGTAGGGCCAGCCGCTTGACAACCTCTACTGAGATGAGGTTCTTCTGGCTACCGCTATCAACGATGAAGTGCAACGGGGTGCCTTTTACCCACATCTGTGAATGGAAGAGGTGCTCTCCTTCTTTTGGCTCGTCTGGTTTATCAAGTTGGAGCTTGGTGGTAGCAACAGTGGCATTGGGTTCCGCGTAAATGATCTGTCTTCCCCTTTCTAGTTCTGACTCAGAGTTAGAATCCGCATCTGATTCATAGGATTTCACTTTGGCCACCAACGACTGCTTTGAGCGGCAGTCAACAGTGTTATGTGAATGGCTCTTATGGAAGTCACACAACTTCCCGGTATCTTTCTTTGTCTTTCTGGTGTCCCTCTTTGCTTGCGGCTTGGACTGGTTGTCTTGATACTGTCCATCTTTTCTCTGTCCTTTGTTCTGTGGGTTGGGGCTGCCCTTTCCTGTCTTTTGTTGTGAGGGGTTCCTGGGCCCAAATTGTCGCGTCTTTTGTTTGAGCTTCTCCTCGATTTTGACGGCATATCGGTAAGCCGCGCCTAAGGACGAGATGTCCATAAATTTCATTTCGATCTTGATGTATCTATGTAGAGCACCATGATATTTGAGCACCAGATGTCGCTCTGAATCTTTGATACCCAGCTTGGTGTGCAAGGCATGGAAGATATTTTTGAACTCTGGCACTGCTTGGTCTCTTTCTTACCGCAGTGTGGTCCATTTGGTATACAAGTCGTCATAACTGCCAACAGGGTAGTATTGTTCCTTAATAGCATCCATGAAGGATTCCCGGGTTGTCATGATTATAAATAACGAGGGTTCCTCCGTTTCCTTTTGCTCAAAGAAAGTTTCCCACCAATCTTTGACATGGGGAATGGCTTTGAGGAGCGCAAAAGTAATATTTTCTCTATTCAAAAAGTTGTGGACAAAAAAATATCCTTCTAGTAGATTCAACCACTTGTTTACACCGTCTGCGTCTATTTGACCTTCAAATACAAGAATATTGAAGTTTATTTGTACCTTGAAGGGGGCGATGCCTCTGCTTGAAGAAGATGCATTCCCTATTGGTAGCCGCCAAAGGATTTGCGTGAAACTATCCATCATCTCGTTCCTCTGTTGCATGAGGGCTTCCTCAAGAAACATTTTGAAAGGATCTCTTGTCCCGCCATCTTTCTTTTCTCCTGCCATGAGAGGTTGCTTGGGCGTGCGAGAGCTTTGGTCCTCAAGAGAAACAAGCTCGAGATCCAATTCTTTGTACTCTGACCTCGTTGGGGACATGCATTAAGACGACAAGGAGAAGACCCCTATGATACCACTGATTCAGATTTTATGAGAAGAACGAAATGACTACAGATTATTAACATATGCTTAACACAGAAACATAGATACAATAAAATTGGTTTTCTATTCAATAAGGAAATAAGCTGAAACTGTAAAATGCAGTGGAAAACAAGCTTGCTGGAATGGTAGCGGCTTATCTCTGAGGAGAAATGTGATGGTTGCGCTCATTTGCAAGAAGATAATTCCAATGAGGCTCTGAAGGCTTTTTTACAATAAATAGGAGTTTCAAAAACCCTAGACATCCAAAAACCTAACCCTAGGAGATGAAGCACCAAAAGTCATGTGGGCCCCATTTGGGTAAGTCAGTACATCAACTTCCCAGTGTCGTAACTTTTGCATACGATCTCCATTTTAGGCGTACTATAGCCCGTTGGAAAGATCTATCCGAGGACTACAACAGTTGTCGAAACTTTTATGAACAATAACATACCCAAAAAAAATGTCGTTTAGGGCCTCAAAATAGCTCTAGAAGTTCAGGACCCGAAAAACTGCTAAAAATAGTAAATTACGAAAATTGTCAGAAAGATGTTTTGAGCGAGCTAGAAAAGGTGGGTGGCCACCGATATCCACCTAGATCATCTTCTCTCAATGTATTTATTCATGCTTTGGTAATGAGAAAGGTTGAGTTGAGTGTTCATTGTTATTGTATTTTTTGCTCCATTATTATGCTGGTGTATTTCTCCAGCTTTGTCGAGTTAGCTCGATCCGATCACCTATGCATCCAACTCGTAGTCGATTATTGGGCTAGTCAATCCACCGCCCAACTATCTTCGACTGTCCGAACGACAGGTGCATCGACTACTCAACCAACTAGTGTGGTACGTTGGTTGATCGTCGACCGACTATATCCAAATGTAAGTCGACCTCTTGAGCGATTGAACCCAAGAAATGTGTGATGAACCATCAAATGATGTTCAAACAAAAAACCATCAAATGTGACTTTATGCTACAAGACAAAAACCATCAACTATGGATTTGTGCTAAAAAACAAAAGCCATCAACAATGACTTTGTGCTAGAAGACAAAAGCCATCAACTATGACTTTGTGCTTGAAGACAAAAGCCATCAACTACAAATGTCTCGAACAATTTCCTGCACGTTCATATTGAATCCCGTGCAAGAAATTCTTATTCGATCTATATTTCTCAACAAGTTATATGGATCATGTCAAAGCCTCTGACTCATTGGTCAAGTTGCCTACAGATTAGCTTTCTCGGCCCAAGATCCACCTAGTCTTTCATGTGTCATGTTTGAAAAAATTAGCGTGGTCAAATTGTCGCATTTAGACTAGCCTTCGAGAACTTGATGAAGAATGCACGTCTTCAATCCCTCTACCATGGAAAGAAGAGAGCGCACAAGGTTCTAATACTTCCTTTTAAGCAACTAAGTATTAGAGAAGTAATCGAGAAAACCACTCTTCCCTCTAACATGGAAAGAAAAGTGCCCATATGGTTCTAAGACCCCCTTTTGAGCAATTAAGTTCTCTAAATTGAGAATACCATTGTTCTCTCTACCATGGAAAGAAGAGTACCCACAAGGTTTTAAGATTTCCTTTAGAATAACTAATTTATAAAAAATTAATCCACAAGAACACAGGAATTAAAACCCAATAATATGGATGAAAAATCACCACAAAGTAAAGTAAGAAATATCAAAATAAATAAAAAATACAATGAACAAAAGAAATTGAAAGTGAAGGGATACCAACCTTGACATTAAAACCCAAAAATATGGATGAACAATCACGATAACTATGTAAGAAATATAAAACTAAATAAAAAGAATAAAAGAAATGTGACTTTGATACCAACCTTGTACAACTCTACTATGTGGTGCACTCTACTATGTGGTGCATAGTGAGAGTGGATGAATGTGACTTTGATACCAACCTTGTGAAATTTGCTATGTGGTGCATAGTGAAAGTGGATAAATTTGACTTTGATGCTCTAATCTCCAAGCTTTAAACTACACTCTCTATCCCTCAAGGCTTCTAACCAAGCCTTAACTCTTAAACAATACCATATATTGACTATTCACATAAATTCTTTACAGAATGTGTGATAACAAAGATATTTTTTGTGATTTTATAAAATTATTTTAATATTTAAGTTTAATATTTTGTTTTTTTCTAAAGCAGAAAAAATTTACAATATTTGGGACTACTAGCCTAGCTTTTGTTTATACATTCTCAAGACCTAGATATGTAACAACATCTATGTGTGCATACAAAACCTAACCACTTGAAATAACTTATTGGTAGTTCATAAGAGACCATAATTCCAGTCCTCCCACAGTCCTCTAAACCTTGATTCGTTAACCTATTTCCTTAAGTGAAAGAAATTTCAACTCTTAACCAATAAGAAACACTTTCAAGACATACTCTAAAACTAAAAAGCAGTTTCATAGAAGTCATGGGGTTTCTTAACTAGAATAGGTCTCATAATCATAGCACTCATGACCTGGCTGTGAAATTAATGAATAAACACAAGTGTGTCTGTAAATATGGAGATACAATCAACTCTGCGGGAGTCCCCATCTCATAGTGGAAACTGCAATTCTGTCATGCTGTCAGTGTGTTGGGCCCTCATTATTGGATTCAACAGTACGGGAGGTTAAAAGAGCGGCTGTTCGGCGCTAGGATCTATCGAGTGGAATGCTAATTAACCTACCCAAGAACAATTTCAAGAACGAGTAAACAATAAGCGATACCTTGTCCTCTGGATCCTGATTATGTTCCCACAGCATCAGCTACTTTGGCAGAATGGTCTTCCCCTGCATTGCTCACTGTGTACGAAGAAAATGGTTACACTGTCATAGAAACATCTTTACCCTGAATTTATTATTCCAGAAGGGATTAAAAAATTACGGAGGCACAAACTTCTGGCTGATTTGAAAAATCTGGTTTACTAATTTAGGTTTTTTCCGTTAGCGTCAATTTTTTCCATCTTAACTTATTAGGCTACCCACCGGTCAGCCATCTACCTCATCTCAGACGTTTAATTGGACCATCTTCCCGAATTGTAGCTAAGGGAGTTAGGGTTTACAGCAACACGCGTCCTTGAGTTTCGTCAAAAATATAATAATGAGCCGTTTCTGCTAGCATTTGTCCATTTCTCGAGATTCTCCTTCAAAACCATGTTCATGTTTCGAGAATCCTCAGTGGTTGTAGCCATAGAGATTGCTGTGAATATGCAAGAGAAATACTTCCTTCTGGCATTATTTCTCAAGGCGACCAAGGTGGAGATTCATTCTACAGTGTTAGCTTAAGATATTTTGAGCTTATAGGATGAAAATGACTCACCAGAGTCAGTTACATTATCTATTTCTATTTGTGGGAATAGTCTGCCTTCAAATCTTTGCTCCAAAATGCTCCGCAGCAAAAACTCAGGGAATGCTGGATAGTATCATGGGTTTCCTTCGAGGACGCCCCACTATACAAGCAGCACAGCAGCAGACACGACACCAGAAACATAATTCTTCTTTTACAGTAGAGAGTCCGGAAGAAGTAGTTAAAATGGTCCAAAAGTAAGTGCCTCATTTTAAACTTGCAATTATTGTTTTTTTTTTTGAGTTTTTAACAGTATATTTGATTAATATTTTAAAATATTTGGCCATGTTGGAACTTAGAATTTAGATTTGAGTGATTGAATTTGTATAATTAAAATGTTTTTATGATTTTTCAAAGTGTTGAATTCATTTAAAAAATTCAATTCAACAACAAAAATAGTGAATTTGTGATACCAATTTGTAACATCCCTGCCAATGCTACTCCAGAAAAAGCTGAAACTCTGATACTATTTTGTAACGTCTCCAGCCACCAACAACAAACTTGGCAGGCAATGAAGATCTATTTCGTCAGATTTATCCAAAGTTTAAACAATGCCATTGTTTTTTCTTTCTTTCCTAAACTTTATAATTATTGGAATGCGCTGAGAATCGAACCTGTACCAATTGGTTGCAAATGAGTATCTGAATGCAGAGTATTGCCTGTAATATATTACTTATTTTGTGTATGGTATGGTGTGTGCTGCAGAAATATCAATGATTCTCGAAGACAGCTTACCTATTTGTCCTGTGGAACCGGGAATCCAATCGATGACTGTTGGCGCTGTGACCCAAACTGGCAAATGAACAGGCAAAGGCTTGCAGATTGTGCTGTTGGCTTTGGCCGAAATGCCATTGGAGGGAAGAATGGTCAATACTATGTAGTAACCGATTCCAGTGACAATGATGCTGTGAATCCCACACCCGGTACTCTCCGCTACGCCGTTATTCAACACGAGCCGCTATGGATCATATTTGAGAGTGACATGGTTATCCGGCTCAAAGAAGAGCTCCTCATGAACAGTTTCAAAACGATCGATGGCAGAGGCGCTGATGTCCACATTGCCCACGGTGCCTGCATTACAATACAGTTTGTGACCAACATCATCATTCATGGCGTTAGCATCCACGACTGCATTCAAACAGGCAATGCCATGGTGAGGGATTCCCCTGACCATTATGGCTTCAGAACGCTGGCAGATGGCGATGGCATTTCAATTTTTGGAGGACGCTTCATCTGGATAGACCACTGTTCTTTTTCCAGCTGTCACCATGGCCTAATAGATGCAATCATGGGATCCACTGCCATCACCATATCAAACAATTACTTCACTGATCATAACATGGTCTCATGCATCACCATGACATTGGATTCCTTTTACAAATCAAGTGTTCTGGTATATTAATCTGTCACAATCAGATAAAAGCTAAAACGGTCATTTCTATGCAGGTTATGCTTCTTGGTCATAGCGACAGCTATGTGCAAGATGTGATCATGCAAGTAACGATTGCCTTTAATTACTTCGGAGAAGGGCTTGTCCAAAGGATGCCCAGGTAAATTTTCTTTCTGCACATGAAATCAACTTCTCTGAATCTAATCTTTGAATCTTTATGTGAATGTGATGTCATGTTATTCTCGTAGTTAAAAATTTGTGTTTATTTTTAAAAAGTTATAAGTTGAAATCCAAAAAGGTAAAATAAAATATATTCAGCGATCAAATTTTTCTATATACAAGTAACTTTTTATTCTTAATTAAAAAAGTTACAAGTTCAAAGCCATAGAAGTAGAATAAAATAGACCTAACTCCCTGTGAATCTCTTCTCTCACAAATAAAAAAAAGTCTCATGCAAGAAGTTACACAATTTCACTCCCTGTGAATCTCTTCTCTCACAAATAAAAAAAAGTCTCATGCAAGAAGTTACACAATTTCAGAAGTTACACAATTTCAGGATAAAATTGATTTTGTTATTAATTCAGCTAAGTTCTATGTATACATTTGTATGCCAAAAATATTCCACTGGGAGTCTGTGACCATAGCACGTGGAACGTATTAAACTTTAATATGATTCTAGTACTTTAAGTGATCGTTTTGTTTGTATCCACTGTTAAATAATGGTTGGGAACTTACTCAGGTGTCGACACGGGTACTTTCACGTGGTTAACAACCACTACGCGCATTGGGAAATGTATGCAATCGGTGGGAGCGCTAACCCAACAATTAACAGTGAAGGCAACATATTCGTAGCACCTGATAATGCCAACGCTAAACAGGTGTAGAAACTGATTCCCTGTTTCTGAATCCTGTAGGTTAAAGATTTTATGAAATCAAGATTTTTTTAGAGATATTTGTTTGAAATTTTTTTAAGAAATATTTGTTTGAAATTTTTTTTTAGAAGATATTTATCGAAATTCTGTTACAAATTGTTGAATTTTTAGATTTAAATAATTATTTCTCTAAAATTAAAATATTTTGGGAGTTTTTTTAGCAAGCTAAATTCATTTCTGCATTTAAAAATGAATTTTAAACAAAAAAAAATAATATTTTTTCACTTATAGAACAGCTAATCAAAGCCAATCATAATCATAGCATCCTTGATCAGTAATTTTAAAGTTCATGTTTGTATTTTTGAAGTAGAATTCGCCGCTGAAACCCCGAATGAATTGCAGGTAACTAAACGGATCTATGCAGTAGACGAGGAACAGATTCAGTGGAACTGGAGATCGGCAGGAGACCAAATGCTGAACGGTGCATATTTTATTACTTCGGGCGCCGTGGCGGCTGATAACTATGCTTTAGCCTCCAGTCTCGGGGCAAAGCCAGCGTTGCTTGTGGAAACCATTACCGGAGAGGCAGGCGCCTTACAAGGCAGGCAAGTATTTGAGTTTTTTTTAGGGTCGTTTGTCCATCAGTTTTGTAAAAGAATGGATGAAATTGTATAGAAAGAAAGAAAGAAAGAAAGTATTTTTAACATCCACGAGGTTAAAAATAGTCTATGGGACAGATTGTTTTTTCATCTTGCTTTTGTATTCGGCCCTTTTCCTGTGAAGTTTTACAATAATCGCTCTCAGCGTCTCAACAAACTCCCTGCTGAATAGATTATCCCAAGAATTAGCTACCAGAATACCTGCATAATTTTCCCTGCTGTCTTTGAGGGCCTCTATATGAAATTCAACAATCTAAAAGACATATTAAAGATTTTTCAATTTATTTATGCATTCAAAATTATAATTATTTTATGTAGAATTTCAATAATCTCTCCTAAATAGATGAACTTTTATGGGATTCCTATGATCTGCCCAAATAAATGAACCCTACCCTTAAATTGCCTGATCTTAAAACCCTTAACTTGCCGGATTCCGATGATGTACCCAAATAGATAAAACCTTTAAAATCCTTAAATTGCTGGATTCCGATGATCTACCCCAAATAGATGAACCCTTAAATCGCCGGATTCAGATGATCTCCCCCAAATAGATGAAACCCTTAAAACCCTTAAATTGCCGGATTCCGATGATCTCCCCCAAATTAGATGAAACCCTATTAGGGGTTAACTGTACACTTCATCTATTATTTTTTGCAGGACCCAGAGTAGCAATGGCAAGACTCATATGTCAGTATCAGCTGCACCAATGTCAAAATTGTCGGCGTCTCATTCTCATCAAATAATATACTTCTTCTTTCTGTGCACTGGGTGCCTGACAGCGTTGAACGTTGTGAGGTAATGTTTGTCTTCTTCCACTGGACATTCGTTTGATACCAGCTGGAAGCCATATTTCTCTGCTGTTCCTGTTGAGGTAATGATGGAGCCATTGAATCTGGGTGAACGTTACTTAGGTTTTCCAGGCTTTATGGCTATGTGCTTGTTCATGAGATCGTGATAGGTTGCGGAATGTCAAATCCATTTCTACGGAACCGTGAAATGGAAAGCGCAATTTAGCTGGCAGATAACCAAATGTAATTGAGCTCCCAGCTGGTACTTGACGATTGTCGTGCGTAGTCTCGATTCTCGAGGGAAGGAAGCGCATTACCCCGTTCCTCGAGGGTTTGGTGCTCAATTTTCGAGGCATTAACGGCTGGATGACAGTTTGCGATCCATTAATGGCCACCATTTGCATCTTTTCACGTATTGTAAGGTACATGGAAGATGAAAAATCAGTTCCCTGTATCTCTCTGGTGCTCAATTTTCGAGGCATGAGTGGCCACAATTTGCGCTCCATTAATGGCCACTGTATGTACACTATTTGCGTGGATGTTGACGTATTGAAAGGGACATGGAGGATGAAGATTTTGCCAATGTATACCTGATTCGGAGTTAAGAGATAAATATAGTTGAAAATTTTAAATGTGATTGTGATTGTGATTGTATTTATGTGGATGTTGACGTATTGAAAGGTACACATGGAAAATGCAGATTTTGCCAATGTACACCTGATTCGGAGTTAAGTGATAAATATAGTTGAAAATTTAGTTTACAAAAATGTGATTGTGATTATGTGGAAGGTGTTTTTTGTTTTGTTTTCACCAATACTTCAATTTTTTTATTTTTAAATAATATGTAATTAGAATTGTGATTTAGTCACTTTAAAATGTTTTGATCGAATCATAGAATTGAGCCAAAAACAAGTTAAAAAAACTATTAAAAGATAAGAAAATACAAGCCATTTTATGAAATAATTAATCACACTTTTACATAAATAAGCCAAAAACAAGTTACAAAAAACTATTAAAAAATAAAAAAATACATAAATAAGAAGTTATTTTATGTAATAATTAATCACACTTTTACATAATTAAAAAGGTGTTAAGTTACCAATTAATTTACACTTTTTTGTTTTAAAAGTTCTTTACTAAATGATCAGGATCCCATGTATATGAGTTTTATGATCTAGTTACTTTGGCATTTGGACGGGTTCACAATTTTTATTATGTATTTTTTTTAACAATAAATAATAATAACTAAATTAAGTTAAGAGTGAAAAAGAAAATCATATTACATATTTTTATTAACTTTGATTTAATAAATAAAGAAGATTTTATAATTTATTTATATTAATATTTTGTGTTTATAAGTTTTTATATAAAGTATAAGAATTACAAACTAATATGCAACCTATAAGATAGTTATAATAAGAAATTAAGATAGCTAGAGTTGGTTAAGAATGATAAATAATCATGTTATACATCTTTTTCTTATTTTTGAAGTTGGTTAATATTTTTAATTTGATTTTTAAAAATTAGGGTAGATTGATCTCAACTCTAGAGGTATTAAGTAAGGATAGGGATTAAAAAGAAAGTGATATGCAAATCTATGGATGCTTAAAAAAATCTCAAATTATGATGGATCTATGTTGGTGCATGTGTGTATATATATTAATATTAAAGTTTTATTTAACTTAACATAGTTTACCTTGTTTTGAAATACAAAAAAGTGGGCTACATACTTAGGCATCATTGTCTCTAGCAAAATGCACTAAGAGAAAAACTCAAAAAAACAAGTTGGCTTAAGCCAAAACCCTCATACATAAGGCATGCAACATAAGAGTATAAAAAGCCCTAAGGACTGAAACTATGATACCACATCAAGTAGGATTCATCATGATTGTCTAGGGGTGAATCCCATGCATCATTAGCCTTTGGGGGCTTAGGCTCCTCAAAATAACAAGTTTAAAGTAGGAAATTCCTTCCCTAGTGGGGCAGTGGCTATTACATAATATGATTAAGTGCTTAGTACTCTCTAACCAATCTTGTTAGAGAATCTTGGTACTTTCTAACCAAACTATGGAAAATGTTGTTGCCAATTTAAAGAGAATTTTCTAGAGTTATGTCTTTTTTAGAAGTTGCATTTTGTCTGTGATTTTAACTCCATTTCAAAAAGTGGTGTTACTAATAGCACCAATTTTTTTTAGAAAGGAAGTTTTTGACTTTTTGAGTCTTCCTAATTATAAAATATTAACAATTTTTTTAAAATATTTTTTTTGTCCTCAATGTTTTTTTAATTATTAGTGATAAAGTTTAATTTTTTACATTTAAAATTCAAATTTATTCAACTTTTTGAAAATCAATAATAATGTTATATATAATTTATTTTTTCAAACTTATCATTGCTATCTAATTCTATATTTCTAGTTAATTTTAAATGCCATCAATTTTAAATAAAAATGAAAATATTATGTTCTTCAAACTTTTAAAACTTTATTTTAACACATGTATAATACATATAGATAAATAACACCAAAGTTAAATATTGAGAGAAAGAACTATACACTTAAATGCTAATTATAATGATTATCATATATATTTTAGAAATGTTTTTTTAATTATCATATCAAATAATTTTTTTTATATATCAAATAATTTTTTTAATGATGAAACCATAATTTTTTTTAACTTATATTTTCTAACTTGAAATTGATTTAGAGGTTTAAAAAAAAAAAAAAACTTTACTATAAATATATATATATATATATATATAGTATGAGAAAAGTTGGATTATTAAATATTATAATGTTAGAAAAAATATGGTATATATTACCAACTCTTTCCAAACAATTAAACATAATATTAAGCATGTTTTAATTAATTTTGCTATTTGCTATAAAAAAAAAATTATTTATTTTAGAAGAAATTTTGAAGTGATAAAAATTAAAAAATATCCATAATGAAAATTCTTTAAAGTTTACAAACAAAAAATTTACCATATTTATATTTAAACTTATCATTGAAATTTAAATAAATTGAAAGGTTATAAGATATATTTTCTTGTTTCTTATTTTTTTTTCCTTAGAAAAAATACAATTTTTATTCACGAAAGAATATTACATATGTATATGTTGCACGATTTTTATTAATGATAAAAATGTTCATAGACTATAAAAATACAAAATGAATGAATTCGCTAAAATGGTGGCAGCTTATCTCCGAGAAGAGATGTGACGGCTACACTCATTCACAAGAAGAAGATGGTGTTTACAATGAGGTTCTAGAGGCCCTTTTAACATAAAGAAAATATAAAACCCTAACCCTGGAAGATGAAACACCAAAAGGTTTGTGGGCCCCAATGGAGGGTAGTTGATATGTCAAATTCCCAAGGGCCTAACGTTTGCATACGATCTCTATTTGGGGTGCACAATAACTCACTGGAAAGGTCTATCTGATGACTACACATGTTGTCACACTCTGGCTAAAGCCTACAATGTGATTGTGCCATGCCCAAAAAACATTTTTTAGGGCCTCCAAACGACCCCAAAAGTTTAGGACTCGAAAAAATGTAGAAAAACTGCCAAGGTGGTAACCCCTGTTTTGAGCCAGTGGAACAAGTAGGTGGCCACCAATTTCCGCCTAGATCATTCTCCCCCCCTTAGGAAGTAATGGTCTCCATGGTGTCAAGTTCTCGTGGAAGATGGGGAAGCTTTTGCCAAATCTGAACCTTGGTGAACTGCTTTCATTGCTGAAGAAGTTGTCATGCTTAACTTGTTATGAACCCAGGGTTGAATCCATTCAACCAAGATAATTGCATGATCTGCCTGAGTGTAGGAGGACTCTGTTGGTGAAGATGCAACATGAAGAGAAAGAAGGGATTTGTTATAACTTTTCTTGACTGGATAGTGTGGAGGCACCCATGTAGGGTGTGTTATCGCACGGTTTGTAGGAAGGGTTTAGGTAGCTTGAGTCAAGGCTTAAAACCGGCGTAACAGGAGCTTCCCCACCCACTGTCACCTCGATGGGGAACTCTTTCTATTTAGGATGGCTAGTCCAAGGGAGACGTCCCTATGTAATCTGGGTTTCAGAAGGGCTAAAAGGGGTAATGGACCAAGTTAAAGATTCCCTTTCACAGATTACTGCCAAGGATGAGATAGTCAAAGGAGATGTTCCACTGATGAGGCACCTGTTTGCGAGACAAGACAAACAAAGCTAGAAAATGTGCTTGCGGTGGATTAGTACTTCACAATATCAATGATTATCCTCAAATATACATATGAGCAATGATTAGATATAATTATTGACGAAGTCAATGATTATTAAACAAAGATAAATAGCTTATATCACTTCTTCAATAAGTACAAAGATAATGGCATTC
>ML785659.1:404085-419317 GCA_009831015.1 Picea engelmannii | reverse complement strand
GGAAACTCTTCTCAAATATATAGGAGGATTGCATACTTATTTACGTCATATGATATTGATGTTTAATCTGACTAACCTTGATGAGGTGTGTGTTCAAGCAACTCACATTGAGTCAAAAGGGAAGAGTGTTCATGATGTTTCTTTAGCTGAATCCGTCCAGGCAAAATAAGGCAAGGAAAAACGGAAAGTTGAACATGCAGCTACATTGAAGAAGGGTGATGAGAGACCTACATGCTCGCATTGTCAAAAGCAAGGGCATGAAGAGGCAAAGTGTTGAAAGCTACATCCTGAAATGAAACCAAAGTGGTTTAAGGATCGGAAGAGGAAGCAAACAACCACGGTTATCATTGAGGATCTTGGATCAGATTCTGAGGATGAAACAAAGATAACAATTGTAGGTGTGAAAGGTAAATCTATTGTTGATAATGATGTTAACATTGGTTCTTCATGTGCTTCTACTTCTAAAGATGATGACAATTCTAAGGATAGAAAGAGGAATGCATTGTTTCATATAAGAGTGATTACAAAACAAACAAAGGTTGACACACTCATAGATAGTGGATCTCAAGTTAATCTTATTTTAGAAGAAGTAGTTAAGCAATTGGGATTAACAACAAAACCACATAAGAAGCCTTATCCATTAGGTTGAGTATGCAAAGATAAAAGATTACAAGTAACACAACAATGTGATCTAAAGTTTGCAATTACATCTAAGTTTGTAGATGAGGTTGAATTTGATGTGGTCCCACTAGATATCTCTGGAATTGTGTTGGGTAGTCCATACTTATATGATCGAATAGCAGTCTTCTATCGAGAACATAATCAGTGTCACTTGTTTAAAGAAGGAATTGAGTACATAGTGCATTCACATTCATTCAAAAACGACAAATCATTGGGCACTACACAACAATTAAAGATGGTTGTTAATGCAAGTCGGAATTTGGCACTTATGTCTATACAATGTAAGGAAGAAAAGAATCCTAAGCATGAAAAAAAAGTGTCATTTCACTACAATGCACCTGTTTTGGTTGATAGTGTTTCTATGGTTAAAAGTTAGCATGGTTCGGGTACAATCTCTTTCACATGTTCAATGTTTATATTCAACTTATTACTCATCAGCAGTATGTGGTTGGGTTCGACAATGTTGAATGAAGATGTGATTAAGAATGTGATTAATGTACTTAACAATGTCAGTGCAGTGTTGATTATTGTATTGCTGAGTCAGATGTACAGGTTCGAGGAGGAATGGATAGGTGATACAGGACAAGTGAGACAAACATGTCCTCACTTATTTTCTGAATGATTTCATGCTTTTTGTGGTCCAAAAGCTTCTCAGTGGGGAGGTGTAATCCAGGTGGATCCAAAACCACTTGAAAATACTCAAATGCAAAAAAGGAGGATCTAAGAATGACCCAGAAATCTCAGAAGGGTCCATAGGCTCAAAAAAATGCTTAAAAGTCAAAGTTCTAAGAATTGGATGAAACCAATGCCATTGCATCCGGCTGGTTCTCTCGATTCCGACCATATATTTATTTTCTCAAACGGGACTTGTATGAAGAAATTATGACACTCTGAAGATTTTCGAAAACAACGACAAAAAGTCAAAAAAGTCAACAGGCTGAACTGATGACATCAACAGTACGGATGCTGACGTCAGCTTGACACGTGACAGCCTGAGAATGTGACACGTGGCAAGCCGTACAAAGGATGACATCATCCGTACGGACGCTGACGTCAGCAGGACACGTGGCAGGCCGTACAAGTGACACATGGCAGGCTGTACAGGCAATGACGTCAGCAGTATGGATGATGACGTCAGCAGGTGACACGTGGCAAGGCCGTACAGATGATGACATCATCCATATGGATGATGATGTCAGCAGGGAATGTGGAATAAACCAATGAGAGGCTAACACGTGGCCCAATCAGAAGGCGCCACGTGTCCCCTTCTAGAAGACCAACAGTTTGGTGGATTCAGCCAAATTTGGCAGATTTCTGCCAAATTTGGCAGTTACCGCCAAATCTGGAGGAGGTTCGCTAAATTTGGCGAACTAGTTAGCGGCTCTGCTTATTTAGTCGGGCATGCAAAATGAGGCAGGGGGAGTTGGTAGACATTGCATTGGAATCCGTGCTAGGAGATGTCCCAGGTAACCTTCTCAGAAATAGGTCGACTTTATACTTAAAAGTTGCAGAATTTCGAGAGGATCCCGAATATGCTCTCTGTTTCTTCATCAGAGTAGTTGAACAACAAAGTTCCTTCAGAAGAGGAGTGGCATGCTTTTCGAGACTGTACAGATCTGACAGACAGAGGTTGCATTGGAATTCATGCTAGGAGGTGTCCCAGGCGACCTGCTCAGAAATAGGTCAACTTTATACTTAAAAGTTGCAGAATTGCGAGGGGATTCCAAATATGCTCTCTGTTTTGTCATAAGAGTAGCCAAACAAAAAAGTGCCTCCAGAGCCCATTTGAGGGAGCCAAACATACTCGAGTTTACAGTCAAAATTTGCAGAATGACGTTTTCCAGCCACCTATGATGTCTGTTTCTACCCATAATTGCAGATCTGAAAGTTGGTTTTTGAGAGCTCTTATGTAAGCCTTTTCTTTGTAATTTTTAAGCATTTGAGATTAATTAAAGAGCGGTTGCACTGTTGGAGTGGACCCTACGATGTAGCCAGGAAGTCTGGTGAACTATGTTACCAAATCTTGTTAATAGATGGTTTGATTACATGTTTATGTGCTCATATGCTTGATAGATATTCTTTAATTTTGCATTACAAAGATGGTTAACAGTTAAAAATTTCACATGCAAATAATGGTTAAAAGATCTTGAATCTTAGATCAAGTAAAAATTTCAGATCACATGTACTGGTCGTCATAGTTTCCCACAAGGTAATATTGTTCCTTGACCACATCCATAAAAAAATCCCAAGTGGTCTCGACCCCAAATATTCCAAAGTCCTCTGTGGAATTTTTCTCTAGTAAGTTTCCCAATAATGTTTGACATGGGGGAGAGCCTTAAGGAGTGTAAAGGTGATATTTTCTCCATCAGAAAAATTGTGAACAAAGAAATAACCTTCTAGAAAATTTAACCCTTTTTCCAAAGAATCCACATCGATCTGACCTTCAAATACGGTATAAAAATTAACTTGTACCTTGAATTGGGTAGCATCTCCAAAGCAATTTCTTGACGAAGACGTGCCTGCTATTGTTTTCAGATTTCTGTGGTGAGGAATTTCAAAATCATTTTCCGAAGAATCCACAATTGGTGTCATTTTGTCATCGACGTTTCGAATCCGAAGACGTGCCTGCTATTGTCGACAATTTTTGAAGGAGTTGGGAAAAATTCTCAAATATCTCGTTCATTAGTTGTGTGAGGGATTCTGTGAGCAACAACTTGATGGGATCTTCTACTCCCTCATCTCTCTTCCCTTCCGCCATAGGAGGCCACTTGTGATGGAGAGAGTGTTTGTCCTCAAGAGAAACTAGCTCAAGACCCAACTCTCTATACCATGATATCTATGATATCTAATTAAGATCTGTGATAGCTAATTAAGATCCAACTGCAAACCTTTTCTCCGATATGAGATATGTGATATCTAATTAAGTTCCTGATCCAAGAGGATCCACGATGAACAAAATTTTAAAGTCCTCAGATCGCTTCAATACCGAGACCATTTTGAAGAGCTCAATGAGAACTTTCTGACCACGTGAACGAGAGCTCAAACGACCTCCGTATGTAAAATTTATGATTGGTCAAAGTTTTGGTCCAACAAGGAAAAAGTCAAAGTGATAGAGACACGTGGAAATGATGATGTGTCATGTTGATGTGGAAGTGATAACATGGAAATCATGACATGGTAGTGCTGATGTAGCATACTGACATGGCATGATGATGTGACAATGTTGATGTGGTAGTGACACATGACAGACAGGTGAACCAATGAGCAAGTGACACATAACGCCACGTGGTGCACTGATGGTCATAGAATATTTCATTGGTTATGGTTTATTTATTTAACAAATGAATTGAAATTATTTTTAAACATATAACAAATATTTATTAAAAAACCATATTCCATTAAAAGTGTACCCAATCTCCATTAAAAGAGGATCCAAAATCCATTAAAAGTGGATTTGGGTTTTTTAAAATATGTTGATTTGTTATATGATATATGGTTATAAATCATACATATTGTTTGGTTGTTAAAACATATATTTCATACCCATTTAAAAAATAGTCAAAGCCATTAAAAGTGGAGAATCATATCATATCGATGGATTATGTCATATGGTTACGAATTTTAACCATATATATATGGTTCACCAAAAATTAGTTGGCCATATATTATATATGGGATTTTTAAAGACCATATGATTATTATTTATGGTTTTCGTTGCATAGGCCATATATTATTGGGGTAAAACCATATATGGTTGTTGATATATATTGTTATGGTTAACCAATTAATTAGTTTGGTTGGGCCATATATATATTAAAGTTGATATTTGGTATGTTTTGTTCCTCAAATTAAATGAGATCAAATCCCATTAAATTTGGGTGAAGGAATACTTGAAGTATTGAATCTTTGGTATATAATCAAGGGGGATTTTACCATTGTGGGGAGACAATTTTCATGCCCAAGAGGCTTGTTGGTAGGGAGGAAATCCCAGAATATAACATAGCCATGTGTATAGTCATTTTTTATTAGATTTCTGATGCGGATGCAATGGTGCAGACCAGAACTGGATCTGAGCAACATAATTGAGAGTCGTTTTCAGAAATTGGATATGTTCATGTAATTTTGTTAAATTTGTTGATTTAATGAAAATGACACTCCACGAGAAGTGGACCTAGAGACGTAGCCAGGGAGTCTAGTGAACTTCGTTACCAAGTTTTGGTGTATTTGTGTAATTTTGTTCTCTTTGATCTCCTCTTTACTTTTCACAATTTACTTATGTGAATGGGTTATGCAAGTTGATTTCATAAGTAAATATTTTAGTTAAATTGAAGCTACCTACATAATAATGCAAGATGCACTGTCAATTTAAATATCATGTTAACTGAGAAAATATTTGTTATCAATGAAGGATTAATGATTAAATTGGTGACTAAAGAATTCTCAGATCAGTTCCCTAAAGATATTTATGTAGGAGAGGTTATGGAAAGCCTCCTCCATTCTCTATAGTGTTTCATAAATCAAGGTCAACATGAGGATTTCCATTATAAAAAGAACATTCATCTAAGTAATTACCACCTCAAAATCACCCAAGGCCTATGAATTTAATGCATTATAATATGTTGCACAGTTTAATAAATTTTTTGAAGCCAATAATTTTGCACGGTTGTTGGAGATAGTACCTAACCCTTCTTTAAACTTAATAAAGTGACTATCAAAAAATAATATGATGCTCCATTACCCACACAAAAATGGGTTTCCTTGTTTCTCTCTATTGAAAAATCCTCAAGCATCAAATTTGTTTACATGGGCTTCACTAACTTGTCTTGAAAGTTTGATCTTTATTGATGTATTGAGGAATTAAAAAATTGTACAAATTTGAGAATAACAATGAAAATTTTGAATTGCTTTATCCATGAAAATAACAAAATTCCTAGCTACCAAAATACCCTAATAAATCACTAAAGGAAGAGCCTTATAGGATTTTAATTCTCTTTTCTCACACAAGATATTCAAGCAATCTATCACCATGTCTCCATTCTAGACCTAATCTCTACATCCAGATAATCCTTCTACCTCGTACCAAACTACTCTAGCATAAGGGAATTTAATTAATTGATTCTTAATCCTATTTACACAGATCACACCAACCTAGACCCTACTTTCTCCTCCTTTGCAAAATTTTCTATGTGAGAGCCTTGTTCTTCAAGTACAACCACATATAAACCCAAGTTTTCATTGGATCCCTTATTTTCCAGAGTGTTTTCCACCACCATAAAGGTTTATATTATTGATCATTTGAGAAAATTGCTTTATAACCCAATTTTGTAGTACACTCTTCACAAATTGGAATTTTTGTCTATACTAGCTCATCCACTTCATCTTTGATTCTAATGTGACTTTTGTTTAGAATATCCACATATAGCTTCCTTTGTTCTCCTCTTTCCCCCTCTAGCCCTAAATGAACTTCATTCTTCCATCCTCATTGCCATATATTTGTAGATAAAAGATCAAATGCATGTGCCAAGGTATAAATAACCCCAAGGGTGTATCTATGGGGTTAATGTATATGTAATGAGCTAACTTTATATTTAATAGAGATAATCATAATCAAGGGACCACATGTGCAATGGGTGAATATATGTATATATAGAGGTTAATATAGTCAGTATGGATTGAGATACATATGGTTTGGTTATGTGGTTGTACTTGGTTATTTGCAGGAGGTTATCCTATTCTTTAAGTAGTTATTGTGTAACTTATCTCTATTATCTCTTTGGGAGTTGTGCTCCATGTTCACATCTTGTGCATATTGTGTGTACTTTGATTTATTATGTTATTTTAAATATTTGATACACAACATTTGGTCCCAGAGAAAATGATCCTTTGATCTAGGTGGATTTCGGTAGCTAGAGTGTGACGACAACATGTGTAGACTTCAGATAATTCTTTCCAAAAAGATACCATATGCCTAAAACGAAGATTGTATCCCCCTCAAGACCCCATGAATACTCACAAAGAAACCAATTCTTCCCATAGCACCAGTTCCATTCGGGAGCGGGTTGATACACTCATCCAAGACCCTTAGAATTGTTGTGAAATCCTACAGTTGTGTCTACAACAAACAAGTGTTGTTTATTTACTTCTTCACAATGTGAAAGAGAGACTCACTCACATCTTTCAAGTAACCTCTACAGGTCCCTAGGGTGCATCTAATCCTAGCTTATTCGAGAGGTCCATTGCAAGTGGTCAACCACTTGCCTCAAGACTACCCGGAGATCAGTCCGTCCAGAGTGAAGACATTGTGGCCTTGCCGACACCACAATTGTTGCACATCATTCATGACTCGACTACCTAGATTGAGAATTGAATTTTATCCTAAGAGTAGGCCAATGGAGATCTCACTCAACAGATGTGCCAATTGCTTCAATAGTTAGTTGCACTATCCGAGGATAGAAATCAAGAACACAGTTTCTATGAGTAGACTCAGTTGACACTAGAAGCAGTGTCCAGGAAATTAATAGAAGCTTGGCCTAAATTCCATCAATTTGTCCCTCAGTTGTCAGATGACATTACTCTTGTTGCGCCAATGCAACATGTAGATATTATTCCAGATGCATGGTCACAATTAGCCAAGTGAATAAACAACCTAAAACAACAGATGGAAACAATTAGGCTAAAAGAGAAAGAGAAACCAAAGGCCATGCAATGGAAGAATACATAGGCAGTTGCGGAGGGGAATATCATTCGGTCCTCCCTCCATGGATGAACAAGAGAATACAATTTTTTTTCACTATGTTCAATTATTGGGTCGCAGTACTAGAGAGATAGAGTAAGCCGGTGGAAGAATTAAGGATCTAGATTCAATAAATGAACGCATAGGCCCAGGTAATCACAGATCCAATCAAGTAGCAGGACAAGTTCGCTGAAATCCAAGAGGCAAATGAAAAAGTTGATGTGATGATTGAAGTTGTCCAAACAACCAAGAAATAACTCAGGGAGTTCAAACCTGCAGTCCAAGCTACGTATGTACAAATGCATCAATTAGATTTATTTGCAGACACAGAGTGGTAGACCATGCTTTCCACTAATCCTGTGGCACTAGATGTTGCTACATCACAAGAATTTGTTGTGGAAGCCTCTATTTTGGTACAAAAGTGGTAGGATCACATGGAGAACTATGACAGGCTCTGCCAATAGGCCCTTAATATTGTACCGAAGTTGGGCCCTTCATTTGAGGAAGGCCCTGGTAAAGATGTAGAAGGTTAAATCGTGGCTATTCAACAATGCACTAGCTGGAATATGGTGGAAGACACAATACCGTGGGAAGAAAAAGGAATCCAAGAAGTGACAAAGAACATATTTGAGACAAAAAAAAGTATGAATAAGAAGGCATTGTAGCGAGAAAAGGGATAATGTGTTAATGGGTTGATGAGAGAATGAGAGGATTGATGTTTTTTTTCTTAGCATGATCATTATTTTTATTGTCTGAGTTGGAATTTGGTTAGTTCAATCATGTTTAAATGTTGTAATGGTCTCTGTTGGTGTTGTTGTTGCATTCGCAACAATTTATGAGTCTGTAATGGGGTATAAGGGATTATATCTTGCTGTGTGAGAGGATGTATTGGAGATTTATATTGTATGAGGGTTCTCGATATGTATGATGCTAATAGAATAAAGTAAATTGGGGCCCTAATTTTTTTTTTATGATTAACTATCGTGTTGTGATGGATTTGTGTTTTTGTTGCATGTTTGCTTCTTTTTATCTAGATAGTATTTGATGACTGTCACAACTTATCCTTTACTGGTTAATATATGGATCCCAATAGGGTATATTTAGATATGATGTTGCATTATATTTAACTCCCTTCATCAAACAAGTCTCAATTACACTTTAGGTGAGACCTCCTTCCCTTGCAGAAGGTTGAATATGCCAACGTTCATAGACTACAATGATTTTTTTTGTTGGTAACTTCTAAGAACCCTAGTCTCAATTTTGTGCCGAGAACTACCAATAAAGGAAGACAAGAAGTCGCTAGACAATTATAAACTAAAAAAAGCTATAAAAGAGAAGCCACTAGTTATGTAAAGGGATTTTGACTATTTATATGTTGTAAACTCTTTTATAAATTTTTAATGAGAACAACCCCCAGGGACAATTTTGGAGGAAGAGTACTAGTGTCCAGTAATGTGTGTGTTGAAAACTATTTATAGTGTTTATGCTGTTATAATATGATCACTCTAAGATTGTATATTTTTATTACTCGTGAATGTGAGGTTGTGGATAACAATGCAATAAGTGTTTTTTATTTATTTTGTTGGATAACATTTTGTTCCTGAAATACTAACAAAAATATACAACTTTTCTTGTATTCACTAGTTAAGTTATGCTCCTATCTAGGATAGATAAAATATGATTGAATTCTACATATATATTTAAATCATTCTACATTTTTCATTCCACGCTCCAATTCATATTCAATGACAACAATTGTTGGGCCAAAATTTGGATGGATTCCCTATTACAAATGGTGTGAAGTCTAATTGGGAATCTACACCAAGTAGATCCCATGTTGTTGAGCAGGGCACTTTACTCATGAAATTAGGGTTCTAGCCCATTTTAAGAAGACCTTTATTGCCCAAATTTAAAAAAAATGAGTGGATGAGGGTGGGAATTCTTTCCTTTCCATAAAAAAATAGACTTGTTTACAAGGTTGAGTTTGTTGTCTTTTTAACTCACTCCCCAAGGGATACCACTGAGAGTATATATACACAAGTTTTTCTTGGAGCCTATGCCAACAACCATCATTATTATATTATCCCTCTAACAACCTAGTGGGCCTATTTATAACCAACCAATTACCAGGTGACTCTTTTTACATTATCTTTATTTATTTATTTTCTAGGTAATATATCTCGAGGGAAACCACCCAAACACTTTCCCTTGTTTTGAGGATGGTACTCAGGGTAAACCCTAGATTTTTTAGGGCACAAATCTAGGTCAAAAACTTATGAATAAATCATTTATATCTCATCAACAATCAACTCACTAAGAGCATACATGTCACAAAGTGGGATTTTAACTTGGGTGGGAAATGTAACATTTGTTTCTCACAACCACTCAAGTTACACCCAATTGACTACCTTATTCCACGATTATGTCCAAATTGTATTAATTACTCCTTTGGGATACCTCCCCTAATACCTCATACATTTGAATTTAAGATAAATCTATATTTAAAAAAATAACTCTAATTAAAAATATTAACTAACTTTAAAATAAAAAATAAAAAATATATGTAATTGCTTTTGTGATCCTTACTAAATTTTTATGTTTATTTATTTTTTTCCCATTCAAAAATTCAACAAAAGGATTTTTGACATCTCTCAAGTTCACTAAAATATTAAAGATTCAATTCCAACATCAAATTGGTTACAAAACAAAGAATTTTAATCTCCAAATGGGAGACATTTTAGTTACCACTTATGGAGCACAAAAAATAAACCATAAAAAATATTCACCTTTCTTTAAGCCAAATTTTCTATTGTATTTACCTCTCAACTCACAATGAGGATACATAAGTCCAAAACATCTTCATCTTCCATGTATCTTAGACTACGCGGACATATGAAAACATGTGAAATTAGTAGCAAGTTATTTATACTTGCCACTTAGAAATGTTTTAATGTATTAGTTTTATGTAATCCAAAGAAAAAAGTTAAAGTAATTATGAAACACTTAACTTGTAATAATGTATTGCTTATGTATATCCTAAAAATAAAAGAGAAGGGACAATGGTTATACCATGCCTTTAAAATTTGAAGTGGAATTGGACAAATTTAGGTATTGGTAACTATTGAAAATGTCATAAGCGTAAATTGAATTCTTCAAAACCTTTTAAAAATAAATTGATGAATAAAAGTTGTAGCATATTAATCTTATCCATACATTCCAAAGTATGATTGAACTAAAACACAAAGAGGTTACCATGGGAAACAGGTAATGTTAATTACACTAACTTTTAAAGCCGATGTTGATGACAAACTTTATATTTCAAAATTCTATACTTTATGTTATTAATTTACATATTCATGTTAATATTTACATTTTGGTAGTGGAAATTGGTGTTGCCAAGTGTGCGAGGTATCTATGCTTATAATACATTCGATTTTGTGGGTATGTTCATCGTATGATGTGCTTAATACATTGCTTGATTTTAAAGCATGAGTGAACCAGAGTAAGTGACATCCCATAAGCCATTTAGTTCCTGAAATTGTTTATCATCATTTCTGAAGAGGAATATAATAAAAATGACACCATATTGATATCCAAATCCAATAGATGCATAAATTGATACTCTCAAGGGAAGAAACTCAGTTACAACCATAGTTACCAAGTTAAAATTTGAATTCAGATTCAAATTTGATTCGACACGATAAAAATTAGGACAAAAAAAATTTCAATTGAGAAAAATCCGAGACTATACATATCAAAAGATTAGATATATATGCTTCCATTTCCAAAGTTAATTTGAATTCCATGCATTTTGATCATTTTCATCCTCATTCAATTTGAAATTTGAATAACTCCTGCTAATTATGGACAATGCAACAACCTTATTGGTGCAATTCACCAAGGGAAGTTGTGTCCACCTCTTAACCTTCTCCTTCTAAAAACCCTCTTCATTTCTCAATGACCCATCATCACCTAACTGCCTCTTAGAAGGTCTTGTTAGACAATTTTCAAAGTCATGTTCACTTATTTATCTAAAATCCATCCCCAGATCACAATTTAATAGTTTGAGATCTAGAATATATCCGCAACCACTTATTCTCGAATTTGCCAAATTTTACACGTGTAAATCATATCAAATGATGTGTAAACAAGGCTTGTTGGGTGGGTCATGGAACTTGCATAATTTTGATTTAAACCACATCAAGATGCTCACATAGTATTCACATACCAAAAGATCATACAATTAAACGAAATACAAGAATTCATGCAACATAATTTACTAATGCATGCATCACAAAGAACTTTTATAAAATTTAACAAGGATAATAGCTATAAGGTAGCTAGTCCTTGTTTTAAAATTATGTTTATATTTTGACTAATTGGTTTATATATTTTTAATGAAGTTGGACATTGATATAAGAACCTTTCAATCAATGACTTGTGATTTGTGTATGTGTTGGTGCGTGGTGGGTAGACCTGAGGTTAATCATCAATATACCAACAAAACCCTTAGACACTGACCCTTTCGGCATCACTTGCATAGCAAGTGAAGTCTCACCTAAGGAATTTAGAGGGGTTGCAGAAACCAAGGTTTTACAGGGATGAAGGGAAGTGAGGAATTCAACATGTTCTTACTAACCATCTACTCATGTGCACAGGTTCCATTAGTTAACAATTACTTAACACTCAATATATTCTATGCGCGACTTTCTCCCACTTAACATTCATTAATTTACCAGTTAATTCAGTGCATGACATTATAACATCATAAATAAATAACACATTCAAAATACTTAAGAATTTATTATCATTGCACCATAACCGTAAACATCATAACATGCAAAACAACACATCCCAACACAAGGGTTTAATGTGGTTCACCCAACTTGGGCTACGTCCACAACGACTGACTTTTTAGATTAGTCATTATAATCTTCTTTTAGCTACGCATTGTGCTACAAAATATGCAACAATAACACTACCCAAACCTACCTATCCGTTCTACTCCAATGCAAGCCTACTCTTGAAAAAATCAGTCATAACATCTGATTACTTAGCCAAAAAATCACCTCGCTCCTCATTCATCCACTACTAGAACATTCTGAACCCCCTACCCAAAAACCATTTACATATTTATACATGAAAATAGGGATAAACCCGTTACAATGTGGATAAAATGTCTCAAAATCCTAACTACTTTCCACCTTTTGTGTGCCACTTCATCACACTTCCTCCTATCGCATGCTTTGACTACTTAAAGTCTGCTCCTATAGCATGCTCTGGTCCATCTTCTATCTACCTTTTCTTCTTTGAATTATTCTAGTGTAGATCCCAAAACTTATTCAAAATGCCTATCCAGTAGGCCCCCAACACTTATCTGTGGCTCATCCAAATCTACTCAGGACTTCTTCCAGTGCGCCATGAATTTTTTGAAGGTCTCCTTCGTTTTCATAATCTTCTCCTTCACTTCTATTTCCTTCTGTAAATTTTGGTCCATTGTTTCAGAAGTGATCCGAGCCTACATCTTCTCGATACTTTTATTACCTGCCTATTTGATTATACCTTGGGTTGCTTCTGAGGCCATTGTCACTATGTATGCTTCATCTTGTAGTACTTCTATCTGTTGTGTGTGAGCCTATTGCTCCACCCTTAGATCATTCATTTATGAATACAACTTTTTGTTCTCATTCATCATTGTTACCACCTTTGCTGGCGATAAGGTGCTCGTTATTGTTTTGAATCTTTGCACCTTTTCCTGCACAACCTAGATCTTCTGGATGATCTCTTGTTTCTCCTTATATTCACTTAGTTGTGTCCAGACACCCATGGATTATGTATAAAGCTGAGCACATTCGACTTATAGAGTCTTTATACTCTCTACCGCTATTGTCATTGTTTGATCCCTTTTATGCCTCTCTTCAGGTGAAGTGCTTGGTGTCATACACGTTTCTAGGTTGAATACTCATGCACAGAAGCCTTGAATAGATTCACTTATATTTGTTACTTGGTCTTTGACTGGGGCCTCCTTCTCTCTCTGAGATTCTGGGATTTCTTGGTATACCTTCTCGAATGCCTATTGCATTATTTCAACCTTCTGTGTGGCGTCATCGCGCTCCTATTTAACTTTGTTTTACTCCATCTCCAATGTGACATTTTCTATGGTAACCTTAGCCAACTTGCTAGAGGTATTCTTTGCATGAGAGTGCATATCTTGTGTTGCGCTCATCTATAATTCGTGCTATACATCTATTAGCAATTGGCATAACAATAAGCCAATGTGACCTAGTTCCCTTGCCTGTTCCTGCATCTTTGTAGTGGGGAACTCTACCACCCTTATCGCTAGCTTGTTCAATCGTCGTTTACCTGTTATTGCTAAGGAATAAGAAATTGTTGCCCCTACCTCCACAACCTTTGTAGTTATTTTTGTTGGTTCCTCCTATGTCTGTCACCCTGACACGATGTTTGTTGCTTCTAGTAGTTTTCACAACTCAACCATTTTATCCCGCATGCGTTTATTCATTTTTGTTGGAGTTACTTCACACACACCTAGGTTTTCTTTTTCCTAAGGTTTTTCCTTGTTTATTAGTCATAATTAGTCATTATCTAGTCTCCTATATTTTAGGGGATAATATTCCACCTGAAGAATATTATCTTCAGTTGACACTTCAGTTTGACTAGTTAAGTTGAGTCCAGATGTTGCATTGGTTTTGTCACCATGCATGATCAGGGGATCAAATTTTGCTCAATTTTCAAAGTGCTCGGAATGCGACGAAAATAGTGCCATTGCGTCCGTCTCTTCTTCTTGATTCTGGCGGTATATTTACTTTCACAAACGGAGTCCATATGGAGGAGTTATTGCGATCTGTCCGCCAAGCCAAACAAGCAAAAATTTTGGATGTTGACTGTACATGTCCGTACAGTCTGTACGGCCATGTGGCAGGGCCGTACATCATGATGACATGGCAGGTGGAAGACGTGGTGCATTTTTATTGGTTGGTGGTTGTCCAATTGGATGTTGACGTGTGTCTTGTTGGCAACGAATGGTATGGGGACACGTGGCCCAATGCTTGGGCGCCACGTGTCCCTCGTTGGTTGGCTTATAATGACTATGTAAAACTAATGGAGGCCACAGGGTTCGACCCCCGGACCTCCCACCACAGCATATGACTTTATAATTTGCGCTAACCATGGTGCCGACCCGTGTTCCTTGTTTCATAATCCAACGCACATATATTTGAATTGAAATATTGTAATAGTTGGAAAGGGGGGCGGGCCGGGGCTAAGCCCCGACCCATGGACACATTGTTACATATGACCGCATATGTTAAACCCAAACCTTTGGCACGCGCAATATAAATATTACATTGTAATGTATTGCAATGTATTACATTGCAATANATATATATATATATATATATATATATATATATATATATATGTTTTTCCGTTGTATTTAAAACATGCGCGCGAGAATGTTATAACCTTTGGTTTATGCGTGTATGGTTTGACCGGTGGTTAACGACCCGGGATTTGTAACGGTTAAACTATTTTTGTGCCCAGCCTATGGTTCCATGCGCCATGCGCCCAAGTGCCTAGGCGGTTAGGGGCTAGCGCGCCCTTAACCATCCTACAGTTTGTACCGGTGCACGGTTGCGTATGGGACTGGGTTCTTTATGCTTAAATGAGCGTGTGAGCCAGGTTTGGAGAACAAGGGTGCGAATTGTAGAACCAGAGACAACAAAGTTGGAGAAGGAGCTTCAAGGAGGCATATCTTTCTCATTTTTCGACCGTTTCAGGTGCCGAAAGAGCCCAGACAGG
>ML785659.1:365584-384247 GCA_009831015.1 Picea engelmannii | reverse complement strand
GAATTCCTGGAGGAATTCAAAAAGAAGGAGTGCGAAGAATATGATAAAACCATGCCTGGTTTGATAAAAGATTGGGTTTCGCGCTCTGCGACATTCAGAGCAAATGACAAGGGCATATATTCAATTTCTTCGCTGGAGCCACAATATATGTATGTGGCGATGATGACGTGCCAACTTTTCGGATGGGAGGATACCGCGCATTTTTACATCCAGTGGGTACCTCTCATCTTTCGAGTAGCAAAAGGTTGCTCATTTAATTGGGCGAAGATTCTCTCCGACAGTTTGTTCAACAGGGTCACAGAGTACCAGGAGAAAAAAGCAGCTGGGAGACCATCCAGATTCTTCATGTCCGCGTATATCATGGACGCAATATGCTCCATGATGCCTTTTCCTTTGATGAATTGGGCTTGGAATCCAACCGAAGAAAAAACTGTGCATGAGTACCATGACAAGCTGTGGGAAAATAATGCAAATAAGTTTATTAATGAGATTTTCAACTAGGTGATGGTGCCCCTGCACATTGCCATTTTTGGTCTTTCGCCACCCCGCATCTCGGATAACATTGCTGCGAATCTGAGCAGTATTGCGGATTGGTACGTAGAAGAAGAATTCTCCTATTTTAGAGTTTTCGGAGCTGCTGTTCCTCCTCTGGCACTACCGCTGTTCATCCCCGAAAAGCTGGCCTGTCGTGAGATAGCTCGACAAACAGTGATTGGCGGAGTGAGTAAAGAGCTCAAAGCGTCATCAAAGAAGGTATGGCCATTTTTCCCTGTTCGGCTTAATTCCTATTCCTTATTAGATTTCGGACATGCTAAGGCTGAGGCTGCAACCTTAGAAGACTTGAGCCTAGTCTTTATTGAGTACAAAAAGCATGATCCTCAGAGAATTGTAAGCACCCATTTGAGAAATTGTGGATTAAATAGGTTTGAACACGAGTGTTCACCTTCGGATGATGTTTTCCGAGGGGCGAGGTCCTATGCGGAAGTACAATTCCGAATCAGATCTCTAGCACCTGAAGACAAGGATTCTGTTTTAAAATTTCAGGAGCATAGGAAAAGATGCCTCCCCGTTGTGCTGGGAGGTTTGGGACTTTCCAAGGATAAAGAAAAGGAGGCCGAAAGTTCTGAGGGGCAAACTTCTAATCCCGAAAAACATCAGGAAGGGGAACAGGAGAAGAATCCTGAATAGGAGAAGAGTCTCGAACAGGGGAAGAGTCCCGAGCAGGAGAAGAATCCTGAACAGGAGAAGAGTCCCAAAATAGAAAAAGGGACAACTGACCCACCCAAGAAACATGGTCCATAGATGGAAGTGAAAAACACCGACCCGCCCGAAACTCAGAATCTAGAGACAGGGATAGAGATGAAGACCTCCGATCCTCCGAAAGAGCAGGACTCACTCGTCACACTAGGAAAGGCGGCGAAGCAGATCGGACAACCCATCACATCTGTCACACCCTTGTAGTTGGCACAGGGAGACGTTAGCGAGGGATGGATATTTGGTGAAGAACTAAGACCTATAAGGGCAGAGGAACCCCCCCCTAATGAGTTCTTTTTTGACAGAAAGAGAAAAGCTATAGTAAAGCGGGAATTTTATCAAGAAGGAGAGTCCACTATTAAAAAATTCAAAGTAATGACAGATGGAAAAAACAAGAAGAGTGATGAATTCGCCACAGAAATAGCAGGGACACTAGGAGCGTATGCGTCAGCGAACCAATTCTCATTTGCGATGTTGAAAAATTAGCTCAAGAGAAAGAATCAACTGATCAAGACTCTTGAAGCCCGAGTAACTTTGGCTGCGAAAGACGCTAAGAGTCAAGCGAGTGGAGTAATAGAGCTGGCCCAATTGGCCAATAAGAAAGAAATCGAAGTCCTCAAAACCAAGCTGGAACAAGCAAATTCAGTGATCCGAGATGGTCGGGTGTAGTCGGGCTAGCAGAGGGATATGATCGCACAATAAGAGGCTCGGTTAGAGGTCGCAGAAAGCAAGGTGATTGACATAGAGATTGTTAAATCTCGAGTAATCGACATTCGAAGCAGGATCTCTTCTTCTCAAGAGAGTCTACTAAACAAAATAGGGGAGTTTTGAAAAGATTGCTTCTTAATGCATCAGATTTCTGAGAATCTGATTGTCAAAGAAAGAAATGCAGAAGCTGCTCGGGTCGCCTTCCAAGAAGCAGTGATAGCTACCAACAACAGATTTTCAGCAGGGCCCCCCGGACTCACTATTGCCGAACAAACTAGGGGTAATATTTTGTTAAAGAATTGGGAACATGATATTACTTTAAGCAAGGAGCAGGCCTAAAAAGTGACGAATTCACTAGAAGAAACCTTCAAAGTGATAAATGGTGAGCTGTTAGGGATGGAGAGTGGAGGTGACACAGAGACGCTAAGGCAGATGAATATAGAGCGGATCTCCCTCGATATGAAGGAGAAAAATGAGAGAAATTTGACGGAAATCTCTAAGATGGACATGGTAGACATGGCTCAAATTGATGAACATTTGATTCAGCCCAGCACACAACTCAGCACCCTTGATATTGTTGATGCACATATGGGGAATAAACTTCCACAATTAGCCCGAGAGTGCTATTTTTCTGAATCCATTTGTCAAGCAGAGCCATCACAGCTTGTATCCCAATTCGTGGACAGGTGTAGGATATGCACTGAGTCTATGCAAAGACAAGCACCTGGCACTTCTTGAAAATGGAGTAGAAGAGATGGAGTGATTTTGCTCCTAACAACTGCCAAACGGAACCGTCACATATTGTATCCAGTTTTACGGACAAATGTATCATATGCACCGAGTCACGGAAAGGAAGCACCTGGCACTTTTTGAAAATAGAGTATGAGAGGGCAAATTTGTATAAATAGATCACAAAAAGAAGAACAATGGCTGGACTTTTTGGTAATGAATGTAATAGATATTTTGCATCCGAGAAGTTAATACATGCAATTTGAAGATTCTCGATTCCGTCACGATTGTGTTACAAGTTTGTTTCGTTATGTTTTCTTGTTTCTTTTCATTTTTCTCTACATAATTGATGTGTATCACTATAACTTAGTACGGCCACTACTATAGTGAAGGGATTTTATTTTTCTGTAATTGTTTCTTGTATTTCCTCTGCACCAGCTATCAGCAGGTGTAAGACCAATTCGCATTTACAGAATTTTATAATTATTTACACTATGTCAATTATTTCTATGTCAATTTCTTCTTCTGTGTATGTGTGAGTTTTCTACTGATAGGAACCTTACGTTACCCACAGCTAAATGTTTTTCTCTCATTCCACATCTTTACTAAAAAATAATACAGTTACGGGAAAGGGCCTTCAGTTTGCATTCTTATTCTGTTCTGCGTGCAAAAATTTCTCTTATTTCGACTGAATTGAAACAGCGTTGAAATCTCTCGTTAAATCATTCCCATACTGGTACTGTTCATCAATGACTGTCCCCGCAGCAACTCAACCAAATATTCAACCCGGGCTATCTAATCAAATACATATCGCTTTAAATCTTTTTGACACAATCCTTAAAACTGCGAACACCCGAGAGGAATTGGAACGTTCATGGGCAGCCATTGAACAAGATATTACTACCCAAGAACAGTTGGAAGCTAGACAACGGGAACGTAGAAACCTTCATTAGTTTCCCACACCGAAGGTTAACGAGCTTCTTTGTATAAATCTTTAACATATTTTCGGATGCCTCGACACTGTACTTTTAAGCCTTAAGTACAGACTCAGGAACAACAGTCTTAAAGGGACGAATCCAAGCAAGGCCAAGTGGATTGAGGTTGGAAGGGTGAGGGAACTATACCCTCATCTTCACATAGACTGAGATAGTCTTTTGGAGGTCCAAAAGCTTCCCAATGGGGAGGTGTGATTAGGGGATCAAATTTTGCTCAATTTTCAAAGTGCTCGGAATGTGACGAAAATAGTGCCATTGTGTCTGTCTCGTCTTCCTGATTCCGGCGGTATATTTACTTTCGCAAATGGAGTCCGTATGGAGGAGTTATCGCGATCTGTCCGCCAAGCCAAACATGCAAAAATTTGGGATGCTGACTGTACATGTCCGTACAGTCCGTACATCCACGCGGCAGGGCCGTACCATCATGATGATGTGGCAAGTGGAAGATGTGGTGCATTTTTATTGGTTGGTGGTTGTCCAATTGGATGTTGACACGTGTCTCGTTGGCAGCGAATGGTATGAGGACACGTGGCCCAATGCTTGGGCGCCAAGTGTCCCTCATTGGTTAGCTTATAATGACTATGTAAAACTAATGGAGGCCACGGGGTTCGACCCCTGGACCTCCCACCACAGCATATGACTTTATAATTTCCGCTAACCATGGTGCCGACCCGTGTTCCTTGTTTCATAATCCAACACACATATATTTGAATTGAAATATTGTAATAGTTGGAAAGGGGGGCGGGCCGGGGCTAAGCCCTGACCCGTGGACACATTGTTACATACGACCACATATGTTAAACCCAAATCTTTGGCGCCCACGATATAAATATTACATTGTAATGTATTGCAATGTATTACATTGCAATACATATATATATATGTTTTGCCGTTGTATTTAAAACATGCGCGGGAATGTTATAACCTTTGGTTTATGCGTGTATGGTTTGAATGGTGGTTAACCACCCGGGAGTTGTAACAGTTAAACTATTTTTGCGCCCAGCCTATGGTTCCATGCGCCATGCACCCAAGTGCCTAGGCGGTTAGGGGCTGGCACGCCCTTAACCGTCCTACGGTTTATACCAGTGCGCGGTTGCATATGGGACTGGGTTCTTTACGCTTAAATGAGCGTGTGAGCCAGGTTTGGAGAACAAGGGTGCGAATTGTAGAACTAGAGACAGCAAAGTTGGAGAAGGAGCTTCAAGGAGGCATATCTTTCTCATTTTTTGACCGTTTCAGGTGCCGAAAGAGCCCAGACAAGGGTTTTGGGATGCTGGGAAGCCATTGAAGCAGTCGGTTTGTCATTTTGAGCATTGTAAGGCATGTTTTTGAGCACTTTGAGCAATTTAATAATAATGATCCATTGGAAGCTGGACCAGGAGATGTAGCCCGAAGTGGGGTGAACTCCTTTATCAAGTTGCTGTGTTTATGTGCTGATGTTCAATGTTTTATGCTGCTGCCTATGTGTATTTTGCATAAGTAATCCTTAATTTATGTGTTGCAATTTGATCCTGTTGCTTTAAACACATAACATTTTACTTGCAATAATTATTCAAGTTTTTTTCAAGTCTTCTTCATTTTTAGATCAATGCAACATTGAAATCATCACCATGATAATACACTTGCTTTGTTTTCATCATCATATTGGTGCATTGCCCTTGATTCCTTGATCTACTCCTCACTACACTCTGTTTCAGTCAGTTAACTGAAGACTGATTGACTAGTTAACTCAACTAAGTGGAAGTTCACTCCCGTAACTGCCTGCGAGACTAGACTAGGTGGCAGTTTATTCCCTTAATTGCTGGTGTGTGTCTAGATCACTCTATACCATCACTATGACTCATTATTTACTCATGTATCCTATATATATTGTAAATTATTCACTCTTTGAGTGTGGAATATGGTTAATGAGAATTCTTTCATTCTTTCTCTCCTTCTTCTTCTTTCTCCAATTCTCTCTACAAATGTGTGTATCATTGTTTAGATAGATCTATTTTGTGCAGGTTCAACACATTTACATGGTATCAGAGCCGATGGAATGCTAAGCAAAAGATACACCAAATTATTTTTTGCAGGTACTGAAGATTGGAGAACACATAAAAGATGGATTATTCGCCGAAAATACTTCTCACGCCTCATAACTATTTGGAATGGAAGAAAAAAATTTGGCTTCTTCTCAGATGCAGAGGCTTGTACCAAATAACTATGGAAATGGAAGTAGAGCCTGATTCTGCCCATGAGAAAAATGATTTTCTCAATAGACAAGATATGGCCATAGGATGTATCCTCTATTTTTTTTCTCTTGAAATTCTCCATCAAGTATATGATGAATCACAAGAATCAACTCCAAATGAATTATGTACCAAATTGGAGGTTCTATTTGGGAATAAAGAAGATTGTGAATATTTCATGCAAGAGGTTGAACATATAGAGCCAGAAGAGAAACCATTAGAAGATCAAGCCTCTTATTCTGAAGAGTCTTCTACACAAGTGTATACACAAATTTGTATTCCATTAATTGAAGATGATGTCTACTCCATTTCATATTTGTTTTCTGAATTTCATGTGGAAGATATATGGCATGCATCTCAGGGGTCACATGTAGACACTTTTCCATGCACAATGCATGCATCTCAGGAGACAAAAAGGGAGCCACGCACATCAGACTCAATTGTGATATTTTATGAGAAAAATTTGCATAAAAAAATTGGATATTTGAATTATGCTCAGGAAAATATCCAATTTCAAAAAAAAAATCGTCCGAAACGGAGTCCGGGAAGTGAAGTTATGATCATTTTAAAATCAACAAAATTTCAGCATTTTCTGGAAACGGCCACACGGTTTTCAAAGTTTCAATGGTGCATCTATTTCATTAGATCCGTGAAGACATCTACATATTCAACAAAATACTCAACGAGTACAAACTTGCACAGTTGCGAGGTCTTCTTGGAGTGAAGGACAAGGTTGCTTAACAACTGGTTTTTGTTCCTTCTATTTTTATTTTTATTTTTTTATGCATTGTAATTTGAGGGGGGGGTTTCCCATGAGGTTTTTCCTCTTTCCTCTTTTATTTTAGTGTATCTTTTGTATTTGGGTACCTAACATGGCCTCGTTGCCAGGACCCATTCTTTATTTTCACCATAGTGATGTTTAGGGGGGGTGTTGGAGTTACTTCACACACACCTAGGATTTCTTTTTCCTAAGGTTTTTCCTTGTTTATTAGTCATAATTAGTCATTATCCAGTCTCCTATATTTTAGGGGAGAATATTTCACCTAGAGAATATTATCTTTAGTTGACTCTTCAGTTTGACTAGTTGAGTTGAGTCTAGATGCTGCATTGGTTTTGTCACCATGCAACATTGGGATCATCACCATGCTAATGCGCACTTACCTTGGATTTATCACCATATTGGCGCATTACCCTTGATTCCTTGATATACTCTTCAATACACTCTATTTCAGTCAGTTAATTGAAGACTGATTGACTAGTTAACTCAACTAGGTGGCAGTTCACTCCCGTAACTACCTGAGAGACTAGACTAGGTGGCAGTTTATTCCTGTAACTGCTGGTGTGTATCTAGATCACTCTATACCACCACTATGGATCATTAGTTACTCATGTATCCTATATCTATTGTAAATTATTCAGTCTTTGAGTGTGGAATACGGTTAATGAGAATTCTTTCATTCTTTCTCTCCTTCTTCTTCTTTCTCCAATTCTCTCTGCAAATGTGTGTATTATTTTTTAGCTAGATCTATTCTATGCAGGCTCAACACATTTAAAATTTCTTCCTGGTGTTTTGTTGCACGCCGAAACATGTCATCAACAACTTCTTTCATTTGATCACCTATCTTCTCCAGATCTTCCTCTGTCAAAGCTTGGATAACCACTTGACAACTTTTCACTTTTTCCATTATGGCACAGATCTCCCTGTATCTAGTTCTTTGTGATTCTTATCAGTGTGCAGTGTTGTATGCTTGGTTGTCTCCTCTGTGCCCTTTCCTATTTCATGTGCATCTCCTTCTTCTTCATCCTGATCAACCTTGTGTATTTTTTGGTTTTGTCTCCTTGATGGACCTGTTTCTATGGGTGGAATCTTCCACTCATCAACCCAATCAACCATAATATGGCCCATCTCATCTTCAGTCAACCTATATTGTGTTGGAAGCCATTGTTGATTTGTGTCCTTCTTTGCTTGTACATACATGTGGTGATGCCCTTCCTTAAAGTGCACCACTACCTTACACGCCTCGACCACCTATGGTGGTATGCGCGGTGTCCTCTTGATGTTGTCCCTAATAGTTTCCTTGTAAATATAAATGCAACATTATTGTTCATCTATCGTGTCTTGTGCGTAGTATACCATAGATTCTGATACCACGTGTCTAGACAAGGCTTGTTGGCATAGGCTAGTTTGGGGAAATGCACATAAATAAAGGAAGATGTTGAGAACGAGACTAGAGTAGGAGTGTGTGCCAGAAGATAAGGAAAAGCAACACGAGGAAGAGGAAAGTCAAAGATAGAAAGAAGGAGAATGTGATGAGGAAACAGTTGGATCAATGACCAACCATGCACAAGAGATTGTAATGTCGACAAACCTAATCCACTTAGGGTTAGGGTTTTGGTCATGATGTAATGGGTTTAACCCATTTTTTGTAGTATAAATATATGTTGTATCAACAATATAGGAGATATGTTATGTTTTGATGAGTTTTGAGTCGGAGATACTAGTTTTGAGAGCCATGGAGCTATTATTGAGTCATTTTTGGAGATGAGTATGTAACTGAGGGTCAGGTCACAAGCTGCAGAGCTTAGTGTGACACTAGTCAACCTCACCTATACTTGTGCATTTCAGAAGCACCTTTGATGTAATGTGTACAATGAAATAAATTTGATGAGGATGAATAAAGAAACAAATAATTCTAGATCTTTGTGGATGTATCCTAGGGGGGTTGAACCACGGTAAAAAGCCATGTCATTGCGTGGAATGTTTCTTTTATATGTTGAAATGGTTTCTAATGAATGAATAAATGAATCTGTTAGAGTTAGAATGCAACACACACTGGACCAGTTATGTTATTTTACTGTAGAATGAATCTTAATGAATGAATATGGTTTCTAGGGTTTTGTTCGAGAACTAAGGTAGAAACTAGGTCAACCCATACATCCAACAAATGGTTCTGTTTTCATTTGGAACTCAAAATATTTGATTGGAGGGGATTTGATGAAGATAATGCAGTGGTAGAAGGGGATGTTTAGGCCATGGAATCCAACTAAGTAGGAGACTGAAAGATGGTTGGAAACAAAAGAGCTCAATTTTTTGCAAAAGGACAATAGAAGCTCCAGGTATACATCGCGCTAGTATTTACAGAGGTATGTGTTTACTGATTTGCATGAGGTATTTTTCTGTTATTTTCTAGAGTTGTTGCAGGAGTGGATATTGAGGTTGAAGGATAATCATCCAACTAATCATATAAGACCAATAGAGTGGAATACTGAGAATATTGCATGGATACAGAGGGTCAATAATAAATTCACACGTAGTGTATTTCTGGTTAGACAACATTGTTGCAGGATTTATTACTGAGTTTGCAGTCGATACTACGAAGTCTTACACTGCTGCAGAGCAGGATTTTTTGAAGGGACCGAGAGGAAGGTACATTATATCACTTTAAACATCGATCAAGATCTTATTACATGGTAAAGGAGTGATGACAATGGAGTCAGACAACTAAATCACTTTGCACGCATGGGGGAAGATGGGGAAGCACTAAGGAAGATATGGGATATGGAGATGGCTCTGGAGAGAGGCTAGTAGAAGGAAGATATGAAACCCATTTTTATGGATGAGGAAAAAACTAGGGAGATAATGGATAGAGCGGGAGTGATATGTAGCGAAATACCCTACCAGTATAAGATCAATAATAAAAATAGAGAAGTAGTCGAGCGGGAGGGCTTGGACAATGATGAGAAAGAGGTAGAGGATCTCTGTGTAACGAGGAATATTGAGGAAACCCTTCATGCCACATATCAGAGGAAAGCTAGAGGTCAAGGGTCCGATGTATAAGAAGGCTCTCCATTCCAGATCCGACTTAGTGTGGAACCCACAACCCCATGTGTGACTAAGAAATCTAAAGAAGAACTATTTAGGCAAATAATACTTAGTGGCAGAAGGATTTTAGTAGGCTGAGATTCTAATGGAAGTTCAAGTGGAGGTACAAATTCAGCTAGTAGTAGTCAGTTATCCAAACCACGCAGAAGTGGTAGTACAACAAACTTCACAATGGATGGAGAAGGGTAAGATGACCCAGAGAAGCATTTGTTTATTTGTGAGAATATTTGGGCAGCCAAGCAGATAAAAAATTAGGATAGAAAAGTAGCACAACTTGCAATCACATTCAAAGACTGAACACTGGATTGGTATATGGGCCTCGTAGTAAACATTCCACAAGGAGCGCCTACAACTATCGCAGATGTAAAGAAGGAATTAATCAATGAATTTCAACGACCTAGTTCAGAGGATCAGTTCATGAATGGGATGATAAAGATCAAATAGAAGCCAGGAGAGTCAGTTTGGGAGGTTGAAAAAAAGTTCAAGAGACCGAAAGGTAAGTTAAATGATCCTATAAAAAATATGGAACATAGACACTTATTTGTTAATTCATTATTATCACATTTGAAATATCCATTGAGGTAGCAAAAATTCCAAACTTAGGCCGAGGATTTGCAAGCAACCTTGCAATTGGAGGAAAACCAGTATAAGCATACATATCCAGCTGTGGAAGAGATAAGAGAAAATCCGAAGAATATGACATTTCAGTTGAATCAGAACAAGAGTGAGGATAAGAGGGAAGTTGTATGGTGCAGATTATGAAAAACATGAGGACATCATAAGAATGAGTGCCCAACATTTGTGTAGTACTTGGGAGTAGGAATTCCAAATCCTTTACCCACAACACGACATTGGTGTGAAATATGTAGAGCAAATGGACATGATCCTTATCATTGTCCCATGATGCAAAAGTATTAAACAATGCCCAAGATCACATTCTGTAATTTTTTCAAGTCAATAGGACATGGAGACAAGGATTATAGAACCTTGGAAATAATGAAGGAAAGGAATTCAAATACTTATAGGGTGCAAGATGAACTAATGATAGGACAACCTGCGCAACAATTTACAGTGCAACCACAGTATAATAACACACAATAGTTTACAACGCCACCATAGTATAATAATGTGCAACAGTTTGTAGCACCACCACAGTATAATAATGCGCAACTACAGTACAATCAAGCACCACAATATAATACACCGTGTGGAGACAATGAAGGAAGCATAGGACGAGGTCGTGGAGGAAGAGGATTTGGAGGAGGTAGAGGACCAGTAACATGTCACAATTTCTAGAAACTTGGACATTACGCAAGGGATTGTCCACATCCACCAACGATATGTATGTATTATCGCGCAACAGATCATGAGACAGAACATTATACAACACTTCTAGTAAAGACACATGAAAAGAGGAACCAAAACAATCAGAATGTTCAATGGATTGTTGTGGAAAACATAGAAGAGGATGGGAAGAAGATCAATATAGTTAATAGAGGTGGAGCCAAGACATGAGCAGATGCAACAAAGCAGAATTAGGACCAACGCCAATGGGTCAAAAAGAATACAACATCTCAACAGAATTTTGATGCACACAAAGAAAATGAGACATTCAAAGAGGAAAGAAAATATATTTTGAAGGAGAATATTGCTTCTACTTCAGGTACGAAGCCATGATAGGATGTACCAATATATGACATGCATCATCTTTTTTATCAGACCAACAAAGATCAGACTTCAGAATAAGTAAGTAGTCTAAGAAAATTTTTGGGGTCTTGTGTAAAGTTATTGAATGATAGAACCTCTCTACAAGTATTAAAGAGTCTGTTAGAAAAGTGCAGTTCTAGAGAAGAGATGAAATTAGAACAAGAGAAAATCAATCATGTTTGTAAGAAGAGAATAACAAGTAGGGAGTTCAGATTGAATGCAAACATTAGAGATTTTAACATGGGTGATATCATATTATACTTCGAGTCTGAAGTAAATGTTCCACCTAAGAAGACATGGGAAGCCATGGGGGAACCTACATTGGGATATTCACCTATTCGGTTGAAGCTAGAAAATCAACATAGAGTGGTACTAATTGGTAGATTGAAAGTCACACCAATGGATTTAGATGGTGTGCGCACTATGGAAGACTTTAAAGTGATTGATATAGTAGATAACACTACACCATATCCAACAATGTTAGGACTAGATTGAGAATTTGATAACCAGGCTATTATCAACTTAAAGACCTAAAAAATGATATTTAAATCGGGAGAATACATATTGATTGCACCATTATATCCTTAAGAAGGAGGACGACATATTGAACTTACGACATATAATTTTGTTACAGAAGACATAAACAAGTTGTGCAAAACTACCACGCGAGAGGAGTATTATGTTAACCCAACAACAGATGGAATGCTTAGCATTATTTCTTGTGATTCAGAATCTAAAACAAGACTGGAGAATTGACAGCAATGATTGCATGAGTTATCCACCATAATATGTGCGAGAATGATGAACACAATAATATGGGTTGGTACAGAGGTAATAGAACCTCCTACTTCTTATGGTCAGAATAATTCAGAAGATTTTTTAACAAAGTTTGAGTTAGAATTTTTTGAAATTCATAGGTTACCATTTTTGGATATTTCTTTGAAATCTACATCTGCACGTTGGTGGGTTACCCATAAGGAGAAGATTCAAAATTGGTATTAATGCAAGAGTTTACTGCGCATTAGATTTGGCGCAGAATAAAATAATATATATGTGGAGAAATATGATGGAATAGGTAAACCCAAAGAAAATGTAGACAAATGTATAAACCAATGGATATTGGTACCACAAGAGGAGTGGCCACATCACTTTATTCATACATTGGAAGGAATCCCAATGAATTGGTATACAAAATTGGAACAACACAAAGAAACTGCAAATTAGGAGGAGATGCAACACAACTTTTTCATTACATTTGTGTTTGAACATGATAGTCTAGAGATAGATACCACACTAAATTTGGTAAGAGATAGGATCTTTGAAGAACCAGAAGTTGAAATTATAACAACTTATCAGAACAAGAAGGGGCAGACAATCAGAAAATTGTTACACCGTTATCACGTCGCAAAAGATGACCCAGCAGAAGAAAACCCGCGCAACATCCAGATCACAGAAGTTGAAGGAGAAAGAGAAGTAGAAGGTCCAAAGCTTGATTCATAAGATTTTGTTGCACCATTGAAGATAAATAAGGTAAACATTGGAATGAAAGAAAACCCAAAGATTGCAAGTATTGGGGACTATTGGGATAACCAGACAATAGAAAGAATAAAAGATTTACTACGTGAGTATAGTGACCTATTTCCAACGACATTTTCATAGGTGATCCAGGATCTTTTCATAAATGTGACTTATTAAAGAATTGTATTAAATGAGCATAAATTGAAGTGCACCATAAAGAAGGAAAATATCAATAATAAAGAGACATAAGTATCAAATCTAAAAACAAAAACTTGATAATGGAGTTCGTCCCTGATGGAATACGTCTCCGAGTCCTTCTCTCAAATGGGTAGGCCTTTTTATTAACTCAACAAAAGAATTTGGAAAAATACATAAGTATACCTCATTCTGGAATTAAGCTACAGAAGTTTTGCTCAGATCAGAAAACAGACAACACTATTGAATTTGTGACGTCGAATTACCCAAAAATGACTGTCTCCATGCCTCGATCTGACTCTGGCACTCTTAGGCCCATGAGAAATTGCGTCTCAATTTTCGTGCTTGCAACCTGCAATTAATTATATGAAATCTGCCTCGTAAAATGTGCCTGAACGTACCATCAAGAACCCTCTTTCCATGCATTGGAAAACTGGGTTTTTAAATTAAAAGGCGAACGGACTATCCAACTCAACCGTTTGTCCCAACGATTGGCGGAGGTTATTGTTAAAGCATTGGTTGGGAAGGTCCCAGGGTCGAACCCATGGACCTCCCCCTTTTGGCTTATAGTTACAACAAAGCATATGGTGGGCTAACCACCGCAAGTTTAGAGGACCCGCCAGAGTTGTCCACCATTTAGTTTGTTAAATCTAGATATAATGGAGGTCGACCACCAGATTTGGTGGAACCTACGCCATATTTGGTGGGCTGAACTTTTTAAAAATTTGCAATTTTGGTTACGGGCCCTCATTGGGAATATTCCCACTGCCATGTGGTAGCCATTTATCGTCCCATGTCACGTTCTTACACAATCACTGCCACATCACCTCTTGTCTGGTCAACTCACCACATCACTTTTCAAGTGGTTGTATGGATGCCACATTTCTGCCACATCCTTTACGGCCTGCCACGTGGCTATATGGACTGCCACATGGCTATATGGACTGCCACATGGCACTTTTCCATTGGTCCACATATCGATCGAAAAATTCCAAAAATGGGTGACACGTGGTAGCTTCTGGTGCTGCCATGTCATCATGCTAACATCATCATGACACATGTCGATCTCTGAATATGCCACATACCATGTATGAATTTTGACGCCAGTAATACGGATGCTAACTCATTCCTACTGACTGGGCTAGGTTGACCAAAAATTTGACCATGAATATCTTTCGATTTGTAACTCCGTTTGATGAACCGTTTACGCCGTTGGAATTATTGCGACGTGCTCTTCGCGATGATGCCATTTTTTTCTTAGTTTTGAGGAATTTGAATGCCATTTTTCCATCTATTGAGGCCATTATGAGCTTCCTGAGGAACTTATGAGAATTCTGAGTTATCCTTAGGCCTCTTTGGATCCTTTCAGATCATGCCTTCCCATTGAGATCTTTTGGACCACCAAAATCCTTTATCAGTCAACATGTAAGTGAGGGAATTGGTCCCTCACTCTTCCCTTCTCGATCCACCATGTCTTTCCTGGCATTATGCCCTTTAGGCATGCTCAAAGATAAGAAATGTCATTCCTGCATGAAGTCCTCAGTCTTCGATCTAGGATGAAATATTCCTCCATATGGTCCTTGACTGTTTCGTTGACTTGTTGAATCCTCTGAATGAAATTGTGGGCTACATCTCTCTCCCTGACATCTTTCCCATAGAGCAAGTCCAAGGGGATCTTAGTTAAATACCAAAGACAAGTCTCGACTAGTGAAACCCAAGTGGAAGAGTACATGGCTTGATTGTAAGCAGGCTGAACATAGGGAAACTGATTTTTGTAGTATCCTTGAAGCAACCGAACCATTGTATTGTTTACCACCTCTATCTGTTTTTCGACCTGTGGATGGAAAGAAATTCTCCTCCCCATCTTGGTTTCCATGAGCTGCCACAAATTTGTCATATCAATAATGATGGATGGTATGTTATTGATGAAATAAGAATTGGTCTAAAAAGCATGTCTGTCCTCATGACATTGGTACTGAAATTGATCTCCATATTGCATGGTTGTTGAAGATCAGGTAAAGATAACATTCACACAATGTCAATCTTTAAAGTGTCAAAGGTCTTCTGTTGGATGCCTTCCCACTGAAAGACCTATCTCATCTCAAGCAATTCATTCTTATGTAAAGGATCAAGAGCATTAACAACATCAGACTTATCATCACATCCTCCTTTTACAATCGTGAGTACAAGATTCTTGTTAGCGTTTATAACTCTTTTTACTTGACTTGAACTAACAAGTGTTGATTTTCCCTTTATGTTGTGAGCTTTAATGATGTATTCCACTCCATCTTTTGTAAGATGGTATTTTTTTTCTTTTCGAAATAAGATATCCTTCCTATAATAAAGATAGGGACTCCCTAATACAATACCAAAAACATCCAAAGGAACCACATCTAAATCCACTTCATCTATCATCTTAGAACCAATAGAAAACCTCAACCTACACTGATTAGTTACATTTAACTTTGCTTTATCAGATTCCCAACCAATAGGTTAAGGTTTATGATGTGGTCTTGTGGTTAATTCCAATTTATTAACAAGTGTATATGATATTAAATTAACTTGGGAACCCTGATCAAATAATGTGTCTATGTTCATATGTTTTGATACAACTCTTATGTGGAATAGTGCAGTTCTCTTTTTATCATCATCATGTGGTTCATTTAAAGAACTTGAACATGGATAAAATGAATCTTTACCTTGCATCCCAACTGTTGTGATCCTTTCTTTGTCACCTGAAGCGAAACCAGGATCATGTTTCATTGTAGCAATGGTCTTAGTATTCCCCCTTCCACCAAACTGTTTTGGCCTTAACTCTGGATGTAGTTTCCAACAATGTTCGCTATCATGGCCAGTTTTCTCACAATGGATGCAATAGGGTTTTCCTTCCTCCTTATTTGTTGTAGCTGTCCTCTTGTCCTTCCCATTTCCTTTTCTGCTAAAATGGTTTTCAGAATGCTTGAATGGATTTTCCTCCCATTCATTCCTACCTCCGCTTTCAAGGTGTGTGGCTTGCACACCAACTTTTTCAAGAATGGTGGGGTTAAATAACAATAAAGTATGACGAATATAACTGTGAAGTGCGCCAACATACTTCATTAAAGTTTCACAGGAATCTAAAGTAATTTTTAGTGCAAGTGCTTTCTTCCTAAATTCTTCCATGAAACTTTGTATGGTTTGAACTTTACTTTGTCTTAAAGTTTTCCATTCCATCATTGCTTTATGTAAATAACCCAATGGATAAAATTGCTTCCTTATTGTTGATTTAAATTCCGACCATGAGGAAAGAAGTTTACCACTTACTTCTGTCCTGAAGCTTTCTCTCCCACCATATGAGACCGGTGCCTTCCAAACGAAGAGAGGCTAATTTCACTTTCACCTCCTCTTCATCAATCTATAGTACACAAAAATATACTTCAACTTGTCAGATCCAATTATCTAGATTTTCAGGATTAGCATCTCCATTAAACATAGGTAAATCAAATTTTACATCAAGATTTAAAAATGGTTTCTTAAAAGAGGCTTTATGACCAGCATTAGAATGATGAGAATGATCAGAGGAAGAAGAGCTAGAACTCGATGGTGAATATGGAGGCTTAGGAGGGTCTCCTCCAGCCCCTTGGTTCACTGAAGCATTTTCATCTTCTTGTGCTTCCTTTTTGTTCCCTTTCTTCTTCATCCTCTTTTCGTAGTCTCCATACATTCGATCCACCATTTATGACATGTGATAGAAGACCATATGGAAGTTTTTCTTTTGTTCATCATGCTTGTCCTCTTCATCCATTTTCTTCCTTTGGGATGAACGACCAATCTCTGGGTTGAAAGTATTAAGTGTTCCTTCACCCTGCTTATGCTTGGCCCTAGTAAGCATTCACACTCAACAATTCAAGTCAAATATGAATTCTCTGATACCAACATGATCTAGGATCTTTTCATCGACATGACTTATTAAATAATTGTATTAAATGAGAATAAATTGAAGTGCACCATAAAGAAGGAAACACTCAATAATAAAGAGACATAAGCATCAAATCTGAACACAAAAACTTGATAACAGAGTTTTTCCCTGATAGACTACGTCTTCGAGTCCTGCTCTCAAATGAGTAGGCCTTTCTATTAACTCAACAAAATAATTTGGCAAAATACATAAGTATACCTCATTCTGGAATTACGCTGCAAAAGTTTTGATCAGATCAGAAAATAAACAACACCATTGAATTCATGGCGTCGAATTACCCAAAAATGTTTGTCTCCATGCCTCAATTTGACTCTACCACTCCTAGGACCATGAGAAATATCATCTCGTTTTCCATGCCTTCAACATGCAATTAATTCTTTAAAATCTACCTCGTAAAATGTTCCTGGACGTACCATTGAGCACCCTCTTTCCATGCATTGGAAAACTGGGTTTTTAAATTAAAAGGTGGGTGGATTATCCAACTTGGTCGTTTGTCCCAATGGTTAGCATAGGCTATTGTTAAAGAATTGGTTGGGGAGGTCGCGTGGTCGAACTCGCGAGCCTCCCCCTTTTGGCTTATAGTTACAACAAAATATATGGTGGGATAACCACTGTTCGCGTTCAAATGGTCACCAGGTGAGCAAATAGGGAGCGCTTGCATACCCTGTTGGGTTTAGCAGGGCAGAACAAATATGAAGCATAGGGTTAGAGAAACAAAAGGAACTACAATCTAATATCAACTGAAAACAAATAAAACTGTGAAAATAAACAACAAACATCAAACATCAAACACAAAACACAGGTGTCACCAATGGTTTCAGGCAGGTGTATTGATGAAATCGGAGCATGCTGAAGGAAGAGACCAGAGGTTCCTTCTCCCTCCAACGGAAGGCTCTTCGGGGCCCTCACACAGTTTTCTTTCCTTACAAATGAGAAGAACTGAGCATAGCAGTGAAAGAACTCTCGGTGATGCAGCTGATGGGTTGTTTGTTAAAGGATGAGCCCTTAAACCATCTGAACAACATAACAATGCTTAGAATTCCTTGCCAAAACAGTGTATCCTCACGGATTGTTATAGCAACTCCTCGGGCGGTCACGTAACCTTCTCAAAGTGTGAACAAGGACCCTTTTAGGGTTTATTTAGGTCATTAACCCGCCGATTTTACGGATCCGGCTATGATTTGAGAGTCAAATCAACTTGGGAGCCGGTCCGTAAGCGGTTGGGAGGCCGACCTATTCAATTAATGCACTGTTTTAGCAGATGTGCGGGTTTTTGTGTTGACAGCCGCGCGTCGAGCGCGCATGCATGAAAAATACGTTTTTGTCCTGCGCATGCGCGCGTGCACCACACTGCTGTAAAGCGCCCTTCAATTTTTGGTTACTTTGTATAGTTTTTGGCCCTTCTGGAGTGCTGTGAAATTAATTCAGTGCCATGAATGACTTCATTGCTGTTTTGATGATGCGGAGTTCTTGTCGCCATGTGCA
>ML785659.1:248807-340711 GCA_009831015.1 Picea engelmannii | reverse complement strand
TATGTGTGTGTGTGTGTGTGTATTTTTTTTTTCTTTTTTCTTTATGGAAACCAAAACTTCTTACTCAAAAAATTCTTGTAAGTGAATTTCCACAATAGAGATATTTAATTCTTGTGTTGAAGTAAGAGATCTTGAATTTACCGGAAAATTTGTGGTAGTTTAGACCATTCTTTTACACTTTCTTTCTTTCCAATATTCTTGTCAATGGAAGGTGGAAGGAATCTCTTTACTTTTTTTTTTTTGTTTTTTAAATTTTTTAAATTTTTTTTTGGGTAATAGTTTATTTTTCTTCAATATTGTATTCTGGAGCAGGAATTTTAGACATCAAATGGCCAAGGACCAAAAAATTTAGAGAAACTTTGTTTGTAGCCAAAATCTGGATCAAGACGAAGCTCTAATACCACTGTGGTGAACCAAGCCGGTTCACGAGGTAAATACCCAATGTAGGTAAGACAACAAGTTATAATCCATAAAAGATAATATATTAAATAATGTATATGAATATGAGATGATGAGATACAATAAGAATGATGGCCTTATATACCCACACAGGGGTACCCATCTATGAAGAGACATGACCTTTCATTGGGAAGGTGTCTCTTCATTAATTATTCATTAACTATTATAATGCATTTATATTTATTATTATATATTATGTTCATAACATGGATTCTCGAGATATCACTAGATTAGAATAGCACCCGAGGATCGACATAAGACTATATTTGTAAAAAAATAGGGGTCTATTAGTACACAATAATGCCTTTTGGGTTGAAGAATGTCCCTGTTGTTTTTTCAAGGGTAGTAGTAGCTGCATTTAAGGAATTTATTCATAAGTTTTTGGAAGTTTATTTGGATAATTGGATAATGTTTAGCTTATTTAAGGATCATGTTGAAGTGTTATTAGTGTTGTTAGACAGGTGTAGACAATGTCAGATTTCCTTGAATATTAAAAAATGTATTTTCAGCGCACCATTTGGAATTTTGTTAGGGCATGTGGTGTGTAAACAGGGTCCGTTGGTTGATCCTACCAAAATTGTTGTCATAGTTAATTTACCACCACCTAATTCAGTGCGCCAGTTAAAAAGTACACTTGGTCATACAGGCTACTACATGAAGTTCATAAGGGTATATGCACATATTACTGAATCTATGAAGAAATCGTTGAAGAAGGACATTAAGTATCAATGGAATGATGAGTGCTAAAAGAGTTTGGAAATCTCTAAGGAGAAAATGGTGACCGCGCCAATTTTTGTGTTTCCAGATTGGTCAAAGGAGTTCCATGTTCATGTAAATGCATCTACAATAGCACTTGGAGCAATATTAACACAACCAGGAGAAGGCGATATAGATCACCCAATAACATTTCTAAGAAGGAAGCGTTCAGATCCAGAACATAATTACAATAAAACAAAAAGAGAAGGTTTGTCTATGGTGTATTCATTACAAAAGTTTAGACATTATTTGTTAGTCCAACATTTTAATATGTTTACAGATCACTCTGCTCTTAGATACCTAGTCAATAAGCCAGTGTTGGGGGGAAGGATATGTAGATGGTTGTTGTGATTTCAGGAATTTGACTTTGAAGTAGTTGTGAAGCCTCAAAGACTAAATGCAGGGCCATATCATCTATCCAAGATAACTAATGGAGAGAAACAAAGCAACTTGGAGGAAAATTTCCTTGATGTATAACTATTTTCAATACATATTGTTGATGAATATGTTTTTGACATTATTGAATTTTTGAGTACATGATTTTCCCCAAAGGAATATAATACTACAAAGAAGAAGAATTTGGTGGTTAGAGCTGCAGACTACCAACTTATTTAAGGTAATTTGTATAATCTAGGAGAATATAACATTCTAAGGAAATGTGTCATGGAGCATGAATGACCTATCATCTTAACAGAAGAACATGAAGGAATAGCTGGAGGAAATTATGCAAGGAAAGCCACTGTGCAAAAGATATTACACACAAGATTACAGTGGCCAATAATTCACAAGGATGCAAAGGAGTATTGTCAGAATTTTGATGTCTGCCAGAGGGTTGGAAATCCATCCAAGAGGGACAAGATGCCATTAAGACCTCAAGTAAGTTTGAAAGTGTTTGACAAGTGGGAAGTAGAATTTGTAGGACTAATTGATCCACCAAGAAAAACATCAGGAGAAAGGTATATCATTACAATGACAAAATATTAAACCAAATGGGATGAAGTAACAACAATAAACAATTGTTGTTCAGAGACTGCAACACACTTGTTATTTGAACAAGTAGTCACAAGATTTGGATGCCCTAGAGTTCTGATGAGTGATCATGAGACTCATTTTATCAAAAATACTATCCAGGCAATGACTGATGAATTTGAGATACATCATCAAAAGAGCACTCCTTACCATCCTCAAGATAATGGAACAATGGAATCATTTAACAATATATTGGACAATGTCTTAACCAAGATATGCAATGTGAACAAGGATGATTGGGATTTGAAGATACCAAAAGTGTTATTGGCCTATAGAACTACATGTAAGAAGCTTATAGGGAAAATGCCTTTTATATTGGTGCATGGACATGAAGTAGTAGTTCCTTTGGTGTATTTGATACCTAGTCTAGGCATTGCAACAATTACAAACATGACATAAATATGCACAGTTCAAGAAATATTGGCACAACTCATGGAATTAGAATAAGACATGATTGTAGTTGGTTTTCATTAGGAGGTACAAAAAGCAAAGGAACAATATTGGCATGATAGACACATCAATAAGAAGAAATTCAAGGAAGGAGATCTGGTTCTCCTCTATGAAAGAAAATACTTGCAGCACCCATGGAAGTTCAGGATGCATTGGATAGGGACATATGAGATAAAGTATGTCACAGATGGAGGTTTTGTGTAGTTGCAATATTTATCACGCAAGGAGATCTAAGGATTGGTGAATGGTAGTCGACTGAACCTGTATAAGGAAAGTTGATCCAATAACCCTCAGTGGCTTCAACGTAGAGAAGTAGATTTGTACATTGTTTATATAGTAGGAGTAAAAGAAGAAAAACAAAAGAAAAAATGAGTAAAAGAAGAAACATGAAGAAAAAAACTGGAAAAAGAAGAAAAATACAAAAATATGAAGTAGATAGATAAGTGGTTTTTTAAGCAGAGTTAGATGATACAATGAAAAACATATAGTAAGTGGTATGATAGAAAAATAATATACTACACAGTGGAGAAAGGTGACACGAAAGAAAATGCAATGCGACGAAACAGAGAGCGACCAAAAAATGAAAGATGGTGACCAGAAAAGTGGGATATGACAGAGCATTTATGACAGGAGGTATAAAAGAAAGAAACTTACACAACACAACTCATTGTGACATAGAGAAGACAAGAGCTAAGGAGAAAAAAAATCAAGCGAGCAGGTATTTCTGAAGGTTTCGGTGAAGATTCAGAGCAGAAGTTTCAGGATTTTGCAGAATGGCACCGCCGAAGGTTGGAGCTCCTAGTCGGGTCATGACAAACACATGAATTGCTATGAAGTCCATGAAGAAATAATCTACAAAGGTAGAAAACCATATCCAATCAAAATGATTCATAGAAGTAGATGTGAACCCATCACCTAAACCATTCAGTCCAATAGTGGTTGAAGAACAAGAGCCAATAACTGAGCAAACAGATGTGGATCCAAGGGATGAAGAAGAAAACCCTACATAGCCGCTTGGTTTGGGAGCATCGCAGAAGAAAAACGGACCACAAACAGAAGAATATGTGCAGCTGGAAGATGTCACGAGTGAACCGGATTCAGACCCAAAAGTAGAAGAGGATGTGCACGAGGATGCAGGGTCATCTACCGTGACAGAAAATAAGAAGGGGAAAAAAATAGTGCAGAGTTCTTCATGAAATCAAACATAAGTTACAATAGAACTACTACACATACCTGAAGGAGTTACAATCCTACCTGGTATTTTAGAACTTGTGGAGAAATTGAAATATGCGTACCATGACCTTGCAGATAGGGATGAGTTGCCTAATTTCAAGCCATAGGTATATATGGAGAGAAAAGGGATAAGTTCGTCAGGAGTTCCAATATTAGAACCAAATAAATGGATTACACGATTGTACAATACAAGAATAATGAACTTATTAGGAATTCCACATGTTGGAAGGGGTAAAGATGTTAATAAATACATCAAACAATTGCTAGCCTTGGTGCATGGAGGTGTTTTGTGGATGGATAGACTAGTGTGTTATCAGAATAATCGGTAGGTGTAGACACTAACAGATCTCCCTAGATCCACCTGGATCTAGAACAAAACAAGACGAGACATGACTCTTTCCCTAAGTTGCAATCATTGAATTAGCTAGTAAGGAGGAACAAGTGACATACCTTTGTATCGCTTCCTTAGGTCTATGTTGCTCCTGCTTCACTCCAGTGCTCTCGTGAGGTCAAGACCAAGACAACACAAACCAACCAAAGTGAAGATAGAAAAATATATTCAATGTCAACTTATGCATATGATCAAGGAATTACACAATAAAGTAAGAATGACTTTATGGGAAAATGACATGCCGCTGTATCATATTAATTGAAAGTAGAAGATACAACCTGATCGCCTTGATGTCGCAAGCTTCCTTTCAGTGACCCTTGGTTCCAACACACACACTTGATCTGTACTTGCATGAAGAAGATCCAATTCCTCTTGATAGACCAACTAGAGTCTCCAAGCTTTTGTCAAAGCAGGGTTCTTCACACAATTCCTTCACCAATTCTTCAATTAATATTACTTAACCTTTTCCATGAGAATCCTTTCAATATATAGGATAAGGAGATATGGTTACATGGATGAGGATGATCCCATCAAATCTGTGAAGTCAGTAAAATGACAACCATACGAATTCCAACTCATTTTGTAGAATATTCCCTTCTAGAACCCTCAAGACCTCTTCTCTTTTCGAAGCTTGAAAATAGGTTTACACCCTATGTATGGAGAAAAATGCGAGAAGTTTGCACCCTAGATGAAGGTGGCCTACGAGAATGAGTCATTCTCACACCCTAGGCCATATGCAGTCTGCGAACTCACTTTGAAAATTTGTTTTTTGAAGGAGACAAGATCCACCTTTCTCAAGAAAAAAATTCTTGTTGGGAGCCTGAGTACACCATTGTTAATACATCACCAAGATGACCAAAATCATGTGTAACAGAATTCCCCCCAAAGTATGAGGCCAGAATCAGTGACAGTCGAAATACTTTGTAAACTGCGCGTGTGTGTTGGAAACCAGGAGTTCACCTAATCGAAAACCTGCAAACAACCAAGCATCTGCAGAATATAATACCAGTTCTGAGGTAGGCATTCCCACACTTATATCATAGACAGATGACATCATGAACATAGTTCATGGCCACCAATCATACACCGTGGATCCATGCATTAAAATATCGCATATCCACCAAAAATACACTGTGGATCTATGCAAGAAGATTTAAATTAAGACGACATAGCCACGAGACATACAAAGTGGATCTATGTGTTGAGGCAAATCATACATACTCCATCGCAGCCTGGATCAAAGAGATGAAACCCAGGGTCTTCAATCCCGTCACTTGGAAGTATGAATCTAACCATGTGATTACATGTGCCGAAGTCGAACATGGTAGAAACCACTTGATTACCGGTCAATGATGCAACCGTTAACACGTGCGAGGGAAATCACCATTAATGTCAATGACTCCCAAGGTACACTAGTACAATCCATCGAATGTGAATAAATGAGTTGAGATCGAAGATTCGACGGAATCTCCCGATCAGGGGTCAATGATGAAAAACCACTGTCGAAAGCAAGGAAACCTGCCATTGAGGCATGCAAGTTCCAAGGTACCGAATAATTTCTAAGTCCTGTTTCTGGATAATGAGTTGGAGTCGATGGAACAAAACTCATCACAAGAGGGCCTTGATGTATCCCTCATCAATGAAATGAAATGAGTAATAGATTTTGAAGGTGGAACAGAGTATGATGTAGGTGGCACTGGACACAGGGAAGGCCGACATAGAGAGAATGGACAACTACAGATGGCCGACTCAATAGAGGTTTCAGATGAACTTCTCTTGAACATATGAATGACACAACCAATGATTTGGAAGCACCGACTCAGAGACAAATCAGGATATAACCTTGTAAGAAATCGAATGAGAGACAAATGGATTTCCCAAACCGACTCAGATAATGAATAGGGGGGTGTCATGTTCAAGAGCGACACTTACTGCCAATAATATGAATACAAAAACACATCCCTTTCCCAAATTTTCCACCACCATTTTTGGCGAGTACCTCTTTATTTTTACGCAATCTTGAGGAGGATATCATATGCTTGTTGATGTAAGCTCATCCTTCAGACGAGTCCCTCAGAGTATGTTTAACGAACCCTAGGAAGGAGTGGTTTGGTCCCATTACGGGTCTTTCGATGTTTGTTTAACGAGTCCAAAGATAGAAAACTAGAAGGTTTTTCATGATTATAGAGTCTGGAAAAACACTCAAAAGAGAACTCTCTCAGTTCATTTTTCGTAAAGTAGTCTGATGAGACCGAAAAAGAGATAAATTATCGCCCAACATACGTTTTCTTCAAATACTTTAACGAGCGTGAAAATAGCAAGATCGCTCGACAATCTTTTCATGTTTTATAGAGTCTGAAAAGAGCTTAAAGGGAACTCCAGGGGGTTCCTTTTTCGTATAACCTTGCTGAGCTTGAAAAAGTGATAAAAGTGTGCTTAATTACATTCTCATGTATTTTTGAGTGTGAGAACGAACAAAGACCAAGCTCGAGGTTTTGTCTAAAAACCATAAAAAACAATTTAAACATGCGATGAAAAAGAGAGAATACCTGTACCCCTTCGTGTGGACTTCGAAGTCATCATATCTACAAAAAATCACACTCATAGGGCTATTAGGCATTAGGTTTGATAAATAAAACAATTATAAAAACCAAAAAATGGTAAAAAGTAAATATAAGTGGGTAAAAGTTCTTTTACCATAGTCATTGTAACTTTGCCAAGATTTTAGCCCAAAACCCCTCTTTTGCCCTAGAAATTCAATGCTCGATTGTGGAAGGTACGAACAACCGTTTGGCGAACCGTCTTCGTCAGTGAAATAAGCTCCCCGTCTTCTTCATTTTCATGGTTCAATTTTTTGTTTTTATTGGTAAATTTCAAGTTTTGAGTTTGTTTTAGGGCCCAAATTTGCGCCCAGGCGTTCTCTTAGGCTAGCCATACGGGACCTGCGAGAATGCATGATTCTCGCAGGTGGCCCCAAAGGCACCTGCGAGAACCTCGCACTGTGCTAAAGGGGCACCTGCGAGAACTGTAAAATGAAAATTTGCTTTTATTTTTGCTCAATGAAAAATGTGCCAAGGCTTGAAAAAAGTTGCTAACCCTCTTCTTATGGTTCTTGTGTAGGCATTTGACCACCACGATGGTTCTGGAATGGCATGAAAGAGAGCATGAAGAAGATGATGTTATTGCTGGGAATGACCCAGGCACCGTTGCCACTTCACAAGACTGTGGTCTCCTGAAATTATTTCGGATCCCGGGTATGAGGGCCCAAGTCAGGCTGTTGGAGTACCTCGTTCATATGTGGGACGTGGACCAACAAGTATTCCACATGGGGGTCCACACTTTGTCCTTGGATATCGAGGATGTTTATTTCGTAATAGGACTGTCATGGTGTGGGTACCACAGTAGCTTGACCGGTAGCCAAGGTGGTGGGTTGCCTATGAGTGAGTATTGTCGTTAGTACTGTGTTCCAGAGGTGGAAAGAAGCAAAGGAAAAGTGGCCATTTGGGGGGTCCAAGATTTGACCCTTCGCACTATCTTGTTCACCATTTCTCATATGGCTGGGAGAACTACTCCACACATGGCTCTCCAGATCTATTTTCAGTACCCCATAGAGTGTACTGAGCCTCAGATATTTAACTGGTCAGATGCAGTCCTTCGTAGCGTAAAGAGGCAGTTGACAAAATGCAGGAAAGGCGACCTAAAGCAATTCGGGTACGGATCACTTTTGGTGTACTTATTTCTTGAGAGGGTTGCCTTGCTGAGGTTGCAGGTTGAGTGGGGTTTACCAGCTCCAGAGGATCCGAGGATGTTGAGGTGGTGTAACCTCATGTCCCGACATGTAGCTGGACCAATCATCAAATACAATGATTCCTTCTTTGACTGGTTGCGGCCACAGATGTTGATGGTCGACGATTATTCCTATGCCAGGTTGGACTTCCGAGGGGATCCAGACTTGGCCCTACCCGAGGGTGATCAATGGGGAGATCTAGGTAATAAGTACACATTTTTTCAGTTTTTAAATGTTTTTGTGAGTTTTATCATATGCAAATGTTTTTATGTTTGTCCAAGGTCTAATTACCAAAATTCTTTTTTGATGACACAGACGTGGGGCCTTTTTGATGAGTACCTCTCCTATTCAGCAATGAGGAGAGGTGGCTCCAGTGCCATGATGGGAAACTGAAGATTATGAGGCAGTGGAACAAAACTTAGAGGGGTTGACTGTTGACATTCCGGACATGCCTCTCAGAGAGGTCCCACGACATTATCAGTGTCATACGGTGGGCGTGTCAGAGTCTATTGGCCGACTGCTTTGTAGGGTTGCCTGGGTAGTTGTGTGTTATCATGAGCGTCATCCATGAATTTACTTTGTAGAAGCTATGAGCTTCGGATTTTGAAATTTTGGACTTTGGACAGAACTTTTTTGTAAAAAACTTTTTGATCGTTATATACATATGTACAGCTTGTACCGGCTTATCTTGTGTTATGTGATGCATGTGATGTGATTGGTTTATAAATGGCCCAAATGTCTGTCTAATACATAGTTAGCTAATGCATCAGTTAATGTATTTAGACATCTAGGAATATGCTGATACTCAATATAATCAAAATAACGTTCCAAGAGGCGAATTCGCAAATATACCCGTAGTAAAGTAGGACTTCGAATAGCATAGACATTACTTAATTGTAGTACTACTAGCTGCGAATCGAGTCGCACAACCAAATGACGGATATCGAGCGAGATACCATCAATCAACAATTCGATAACGACGCTATACTCTGCAATATTGTTGGTTGCACGACCGAGGCACACATCTCATAGAGTGATAAGTTCGTTTGTAGGGGCGTAAATTTCCCACGCAGCAGAAGCAAGGTTCTGAGTACTACAGCTAGCACCATTAGTGAAGCCAATGTGGGGTAGCGAAGACTATGACATCTGGAAACCAAACACAACGTAACATAAGGGCAGAGACCAGATAATGAAAAAAGCATACTACAGTAACACACAAGAAGTATGATACAATAAAATACAAGTACTCGTGCACAGGTGATCTTATGCATAGGACTTCTTTAAGTACAACCCATTTCTGGGTTCACTCAAAGGGATATCGTCATAATCTACTAACTCATAAGCTCCTTTCTCCAAAACTTGTCTAATGATATAAGGACCTCGCCACATGGCTTCAAATTTTCCAGCTCCTAGCATATCTCGATCTTGTTCGTAGAGGAGAACCAGATATCCTTCTAAGAATACGCGAGGCTTGAAATGTCTGTCGTATTGGGCCTTGACACGTTTCTTCTGGGCTTCTATGATTAGGGTAGCATCGCATCGAGTTTCATCTAATCACATGAGATACAATAGACGTTCTTCCTCGGCAGAAGTGTTTGGTAGGAGTTCGACGACTAGTTTTAAGGAGGGTATCTCACATTCAATCGAGAGGATGGCTTCTAGACCATAGACTAACCAGAATGGTGTAAACCCGGTAGCATACTTAACAGATGTCCGATAGGCCCGCAATGATGAAAACAACATTGTGTGCCAACTTGTTTTGTGAATCCCTATCATTCGTCGAAGCATGGTTATGAGAACTTTGTTAATTGCTTCGACTTGGCAGTTGGCTTGTGGGTAATAGGGAGTTGAGTTTTCATGGTGAAGACCCAAATTTTCAGTGAGTTAGGACATCATGAAGTTTCTAAAGTGGATACCGTGTTCAGTGACGATAGCTTGAGGAACACCAAAATGAGCTATGATGTGATTGAAAATGAATAATGCTACGGTCTTCCTAGTATTGTCAAATGTCGGCATCGCCTCGGCCCATTTCGTAAATTAATCTATGGCTACAATAATGTATCCATGCCCCCCGGCTAAGTGGGGGTGACATGTCATGAAATCGATGCCCCATTTCTCAAAGGGACCAACAGAGACCACATGGTGAAGAGGAGCAGGATGTGACCGTATCTTATGATTATCGGTCTGGTAAGCATGGTATTTTTGGACGACGATTATGCAATCATTAAATAAAGAAGGCCAAAAATACCCTGTGCATAAGATCTTCTGGGTAGTAGCATACCCAGACATATGACCGCCACAGGCTCTAGAATGGCAGTCATTTAAGTCTTTCTCGGCTTCGTCAAACGTGAGGCAGCGTTGAAAAACCGAGTCAATCCCACGATGATAAAGAGTATCACCGAGGATAATATATTGACGGGCTTGGTAGCGTATTCGATGTTGGTCAGTACTGGACAAAGTGGGCCAAAAATTCTGGGTTTGGAGATATATGATGATATTGCCGTACCAAAGATCATTGGAACTAATTAGGAAAAGGGATTCATCAGGTAATGAATCGGCTGCTACTTTTTCCGTTTCAGAGTAGGGAAAGTCGCATATCAACTTGGAAAACACTAAGGACTTCTTGGACTTAGCTCGTTCGAATTCCAAGTCAAACTCCTGGAATATCACGATCCATTTGGAGTATTTTTCCCCTAGCAATTGACGTGTGAGAATGTGTTGCATAGGGTTGCAGTTAGAAATTACCGTAGTCTTGCGAGAGAGGATATAGTGATGGAAATGTTGAACTACTTGGACGGATGCCAAGGCCAGTTTTTCGACATGTAAATACTTGGTTTTGATAGGCGTTAGACTTCAACTTAAGTAATAGATAACATGCTTGTCATGAGAATCATCCTTCTAGACCAGAACCATAGCGATGGTGTAATCTGAGGCTGTGAGGTAGAGGAAATAATCGCGACTTTAATCGGGGGGAAAGAGAAGTGGAGCACGTGTCAGGGATAGTTTCAAAGATTCGAAGGCTTTGTTTGCAATGGTATCCCATATGAACTCGGACCCCTTTTTGAGTAGGCACGTAAATCCAAGAGTTATCTCGGCATAGTTCGGGATGAAACGACAAAGAAAGTTTGCTTTCCCTTGCAAACTTTGTAACTGGCGGAGTGTAGAAGGAGGAGGGAGATTGAGAATCACCTCAACCTTTAAAGGATCTACCCTGATCCCTTGACATGAAACAATAAATCCTATAAGTCGGTCGGATTCTACACAGAAAACGCATTTATGAGGATTCAAGCGTATATGGTAAAACCGACATTGGAGGAAAATGGCTTGGAGGTGGATTGGATGATCGACCCGACACATGGAATGAGCGGGTAAGTCATCAAGATATGGCTGCACGATGTTCTTGATATCATGGAAGGCATAAGACATAGCATGCTGAAAAGTTGTGCCATCGTTCTTTAGACCGAAAGGAAGTTTTTGATAGGCAAAAGTGCCCCAAGGACAAATAAAAGTGGTTTTGTGTTGATCCTAAGGAACAATATTGATTTGATTATATCCAGAGAAACCATCCATTAGAGAGAATATTTCACTTCCGGTGCAATCGTCGACAATCTGATCGACGAAGGGGGTAGGAAAGTTGTATTTAGGACAAGCTTTATTAATATCCCTATAATCAACGCACACGCGGATTGTTCCTTGTTTCTTGACGATCGGGACAAGATTGGAAACCTAGTCAGTGAGGGCCACCGGGTAAATAAATTCGGATTTGAGAAGTTTCTCGACTTCAAGTTTGATAGCAGCCGCTTTACATGGGTGAACTGGACGAAGGCGTTGCCAAACTGGTTTAGCATCTGGGTATGTCTTAATCTCGTGTATCACAATGTCGGGGTCATTACCCGACATTTCTTCATAGCTCCAGGTGAAAACGTCATGAAATTCTTGGAAAAGTGACTTGTAGGTGACGATTTCATCAGGGGAACACGAAGCTCTGATATGCACATTTTCGACAATTCAAGGTTTGATGGATATGTCGAGCGGAATGGTGGGTGAGATATTGCTTAAGTTCCCTTCGAAATACACATCGTGTGTGGACTCAGGAATGGTTGAAATGATGACAACGGTCAACGGGGTCGAGATCCGTTGGTATCTCTCGATGGTGTGTTGTTCCAGGAAGAGGATGGAATGGTGATGTCCATCATTCTAGGGGGTGTCTTCCATGATAGACATAATCATCTCGTCCGTGGAAAAAATGACACGGAAAGGATCTGGAGATAAATCACCAAGAGAGGGGGCAGAAGGGTTTACTGATTGAATGGCATGATAGGCGGATTCGACCGAGCTCAAAGGCATTTCGTCGCCGTAACGAAGATGATTTCTGGGGTCGGGTACCATCCATGGGTCGTGAGACGCAGGGGTTTCATGAATCGAGGTGGAGATCATGTTGATTGAAGCGACAGACGGGTGTGGAACATCGGGTGGTGGAATGGGGAAGGTACCCATTAACGAGGAGACTTTGAGAAGACCTACATCGACGTTCTCGTATCCGGGGGGGGGTTTGGAGATGAACGGTATGTTTCCGGTACGCGTATCCGAATTAAAGAATGCTAATTGGTCAATGGTAACTACCTTTCCTTGATGTGGGAAATGTACAACACGAAAAAGAGTCGACACAACTGCGCGCATGGAATCAATCCAGCTACGACCAAGAAGAAGGTTGTAATCAAGAGGAGCGTCAAAGACTTCCACTTCAACTTGGACCGTTTTTCCTTCTAATGTGATTGGCAACAAAGGAAGGACACCGTAAGGCTTAAGACCTGACCCATTAAAGGCTTTAAGTGTGTTATGGGATTCAATCAAAGAGGGAGAGCCGATGGATTTCTAGCAGGTAATAGACATGACACACGTCGAGGCACCCTTGTCGATAACAATTCTACAAATTTTTTTGTCGGAGACAATCACTTGTATTTGGAATGTGAGTTGAGGGGGTAACCTTGGAATGTGATCTTCCAAGTCAAAAATTATTAAATTCGTATCTGTCGGGTTGATTCCACCGATAGCTTTCAATAGCGCCTTCTGTTGTGTGGGACAACTTTGAAGGACTTCGAGGGATGACATCGCGGATGGTGCTTGGGCCAGATCTTCAACAATGTTGTATTTTTGGGCAGCATGAGCATGAGGATTGAAAGCCGATTTATGAACGACGCCCTTTGGGGGAGGGCGAAGAATTGTGTCGAGGCTTGGTCATTCTAGGTGAAGAGGACCATTGGTAGGTGGAGTCGTGGGAGATGGTTGGACCAATGAAGGAGGTATAACATCAACCTTCTCTTTAGAGGGAGAATAATCTTTGGCTCGAGTGGTAAGTGTGATGTCACTTTGCTTTGAATCACCTGTACACATTAAGACATAATATGTAGTGGAGGGATATGGTTGGTCGTGAATGACCAATTGGGCCTGTTGTTGAGAAGGGAAGGGTTGTGACAAAACGGCCAGAGTGGATGGTTTCGGGGACCCTTGAAGGAACTTAGTAACCTCGTCTTGGCGTGGACAATCCTTCATGTAGTGATCATCACCACAGATAAGACAAGGGTATTTAGGTTTGCGCTTATCCCTATCGACAACGGGCAGAGTTTTGGTTCTCTCTACTTGCGAAGTATTTTTGTCCTCCTTATTCTTACCCTTTCCTTTTTTGGATTTGTTTTTACCAACGGGGGTAGATTGAAGAACATTTACCTTAGAAGTCTTGCCAGTGGGAGGGGTAGGAGATGAAGCATTTTGAACATTAGAAGAAATGGGTTTGGGGTTGTTGCTTGAGGCAGAATGTGGTTGGGCATGGAAGGTGCCAATCACACCATTGGCTGCATGAGAAGCAACAGGAGTCGCTGAAGTGACGGAAGTGGAAGGACGAGGTGCATCAGGGACTAAGTCGTAAAGAGTACCCGTTTATGAGTAAACGAGGTCAAGGTATTAAGCATGACTAATGGCATGTTCTTTCGTGACAACCCCACCCATGGTGATGTCATGGCCAATGTCGTTCACAAAGGATTTTGTGAACCACTATGCCAGCAACTGATCGGGAAGTTCAAGTTTGATGAGACGTCGTCGTTGTCGCCACTCATGAATGTGATCGGAGATATGAGTGGCTTTGTTTTGTTTGAAAGAACTCAAAATCTTGGTCCCTTTTTCATAACGGATTGGTAACTGGTAGTGGGTGAGGAAAGTCATAGCAAGAGTGTTGAATTCGACGAAGAAACCTCGTGGTAATTCTATATACCACTTCGCGACAGAACCCGTGAGAGTTCGTTGAAAAAGGTGTAAACGAATAGAGTCATCCATCAAGGAGTTGGAAGAGCACCATAGGTGAAAATTCATGACGTGATTGTTGGGGTCCTCTCCTTCTTTGCCATCGGAGTTAGGGATGTCAGACGGTAGTTTGGTCGATACAACGGGCCATTGGGGAGAGTGACGGATCAGATCGTTTAAAATCCTCGACAGATCCGGGAGGTCCAAAGTGGCTAAGAAGGGTAACTATCTATTCACATGCGAGTATTGGTGGCTTTGGGGAGGGAGTCCCGCCAGCAAACCAGTGGGACCATAAGCAGTCTACATATAATGTGAAGACCCAGGCAGGTTCGGTGGTTGCTGTGGAGGAAAGTAGTTCATGGGATTATATCCTTGAACATGGGCATGGGGTTGAGCATTCAAGCCCCAAATAGGATTAGACGTACCTGGATATGGTTTGCCTATACTAGGGGGTATAATGGATGTAGCTGAAGGCTGTTGCCCCCCAGTCGATTGAGGATTATGTTGTATCAGATGATTCCAATACTGGGCCAAGGATGGAGGTATGTTTTGTCCATAGGGTGGGGTCGGTGGGGGTTTTCCTCCTATTGGGGGTTGTGTTCGAATCGGGGTTTGTGTTCCAATTGGGATTTGGGTTCCAATTGGGATTTTCCCTGAAAGGGGGGGTTGTCAAACCTCCTTGGTAAAATTGTCCACCGACAAGAATCTGGTAATTTGGTGTGAACGACGGAATGGTGCCACTAGGATTAGTGTCGTCGATAGAGGACAGAGAAGGTCTTATGAAGGGGGGTGGAGGAAGTGTCAGAATGAAACCGGGAGGGGAGTGCCCAGAAGAAGAGGGACCAACAGGAGTTCCATATGTGGTTTGCGTAGGAACAGGAATAGAGGCATTCAACGCACGATATCCAGGTGGAAGAGTCGGGGTGACTCTGGGTGAAAATGGTGTGCCAATAGGGTCTTGGCTAGCCATGGTAATCCTAGTGTGATGACTCGTAGTATCTATGTAATGGTCCATTTGTAAAGGGAGAGTCAAGATGTGGTCAGCTCGCGGAGATTCTGTACCAGAAAAATAATAAGCAGTAGTAAAATGTACTGCGTCTGGGTCAGAGGTTTTGGGGAACGCAGGTGAGACGGTGATCTCCACGCCCACTCCTGAACCAAAGAGATCCTGTCTAAAAATGCCAGTAGTCCAAAAAGGATCTTGGCCCTCAGGTCCTGGAAAAGGTCCAGTCGGTGATCCAGAAGACAAAACAACTAAGTCTCCGGAAGAATTCACTCGCATAATACGTCTCTCAGAATCGGGGTGAAGTCGAAAGTCCTCTCGAGAATTGGTAATTCGGAACCATTCTAGAGAGTCAGTTCTTTCCACTTGTGGGGTGGTGATGTCTTGGACTTCACTCTCTTGAGGAGAGCCCTCCGGTGAGCTGGTAGGCAAGGGTTGAGAACCTTCCATATTTTCTGGGGCTAAGCCCTGCATTCTACATGAACGACGTGGAGGGTCTATTGTGAATGAGTTAAAAACTTACGAAGAAAATTCTATGGTCAACTTGGGTAAACAAACAACATGCGGTAGTAAAAAATCTAGGAAACAACACCAAGCAAACAAGACCTTCTAATTCCAAAGTTACTAGTTGGTGATGAAATCCAACATTGCAACAACGAGACGAGAAGGGGCTGGGATAGGGTGGAAAAGTTATGTTGATGATATTCTTAATGGACTTACACCCTGGTGCAAGCTCCCACACATAATCATGGGTATACCCTCCAAGGGGCCTGAGTGAGTTTGGCCAACGTCAATTCCAGGTATCATGAAGACTTGCCCCTTCACAGTCACCTTGTGTAAGACCCTAAGAAGATAGGCCACTAAGGTTACCACCGAAAACAATGAACAATTTTGTTATCGGACTAATCGGTAGGTGCAGACACTAACAGATCTCCCTAGATCCACCTGGATATAGAACAAAATATTACAGGACATGACTCTTTCCCTAAGTTGCAATCATTGAATTAGCTAGTAAGGAGGAACAAGTGACATACCTTTGTATCTCTTCCATAGGTCTCTATTGCTCCTGCTTTTCTCTGGTGCTCTCGTGAGCTCAAGACCAAGAAAACACAAACCAACCAAAGTGAAGATAACAAAATATATTCAATGTCAACTTATGCATATGATCAAGGAATTACACAATAAAGTAAGAATGAATTTATGGGAAAAGGACATGCCGCTGTATCATATTAATTGAAAGTAGAAGATACAACCTGATCGCCTTGATGTCGCAAGCTTCCTTTCAGTGACCCTTGGTTCCAACACACACACTTGCTCTGTGCTTGCATGAAGAAGATCCAATTCCTCTTGATAGACCAACTAGAGTCTCAAAGCTTCTGTCAAAGCAGGGTTCTTCACACAATTCCTTCACCAATTCTTCAATTAATCTTGCTTAACCTTTTCCATGAGAATCCTTTCAATATATAGGATAAGGAGAGATGGTTACATGGATGAGGATGATCCCATCGAATCTGTGAAGTCAATAAAATGACAACCATATGAATGCCAACTCATTTTCTAGAAGATTCCCTTCTAGAACCCTCGAGACCTCTTCTCTTTTCCAAGCTTGAAAACAGGTTCGCACCCTATGTATGGAGAAAACTGCAAGAATTTCTCACCCTAGATGAAGGTGGCCTACGAGAATGAGTCATTCTCGCACACTAGGCCATATGCAGCCTGCAAACTCACTTTGAAAATATGTTTTTGGAAGGAGACAAGATCCACCTTTCTCAGGCAAAAAGTTCTTGTTGGGAGCCTAAGTACACCATTGTTAATACATCACCAAGATGACCAAAATCATGTGTAACATAGTGTCAATTGATGTGGATATGTTTACAATATTACAGGTCTACCAATAGCGGGAGAGAAATTAGAACAATACTTAGATGACAAGACTAAGGAGAAGGCTATTGCAGAAGTAATGAAGAAAAATTTCAACACTGATAGGGGGTCAAGAGGGTTAATAATCAATAGGATCAATGAACCTTCAAAAATATTGGAAACTAAGTTAATGGCATGCAAGCTATTGAGGAAGTGTCACAAAGAGGAAGCACCACAATGTGTCATAGAAGAAGCCACACAATGCACGAAAGGAATCTTATTAAGATGGCCACCATACTTATGAAATATATTTTTGGATGATTTCCAAGATGCACAATATTTGGGAACATAGTTCCACTATCCATGGCTGATCATACTCATAGCTTTGGTGGGTTGGGGATAACCAAAATACAGTGTATTTTTCCAAAGGAGGGGAAAGTGTTGAGCAAATCAATACAAAATTTTGTGGCACAGATCAGGCGTGAAGACAAGGAAGGCTAATTATAGCACATTTGCGATGTATTTTGAGGAAATACAGGAAAAATTGGTTGAGAAATTTGAATTTTTTCCCCTTTTCCACCTATTGAGGCCATTCTAAGATTCCTGAGGAACTTCTGAGAATTCTGAGTTATCCTTAGGCCTCTCTATATCCTTTTGGATCAATAGGTGAAAGGCGTAGAAGGAGAACTTGGAGAAATGAAGATCCCTTTGAAGCTAGATACCAGAGCAATAAGACAGAGACCTTATAGGTTGAATCCAGTGTATAATCATAAAGTGAAGGTAGAAATTGATAAAATGTTAGAGGATGGTGTCATAGAACCTATTGAATAATCTGAATGGATTATCCCTACGGTAGTGCAAGAAAATAAGCAAGGAGGAATAAGGATATTTGTAGACTTAAGGAACAAGTACAAAAACCTGTCGCAGAGACAACACCACAAATAGAAGAAGGGGTGCAGCTAGAATATGTCACAGGTGAACCGGATTCAGACCCAAAATTATAAGAGGATGTGCACAAGGAAGCAGGGCCATCTACCATGACAGAAAATAGGAAGGGGAAAAAACCAGTGCAAAGGTCTTCATGCAAGAAGACATACGTTACAATAGAACTACCATGCATACCTGACAGATTTACAATCCTACCTGGTATTTTAGGACTTGTGGAGAAATTGAAATACGCGGACCACGACATTGAAAATAGGGACAAATTACCTAAGTTCAAGCCACAAGTATATATGGAGAGAAAAGGGATAAGTTCGTAAGGAGTTCCAATATTAGAACCAAAGAAATGGATTACAAGATTGTACAATACAAGAATAATGAACTTATTAGGAATTCCACATGTTGGAAGGGGTAAAGATGTTAATAAATACATCAAAAAATTGCTAGCCTTGGTGCATAGAGGTGTTTTGTGGATGGATAGACTAGTGTCAATTGTTGTGGATATGATTGCAGATGTTACAGGTCTTCCAACAATAGGAGAGAAACTATAACAATACTTAGATGACAAGAATAAGGAGAAGGCTATTGCATAAGTAATGAAGAAGAATTTTGACACTGATAGGGGGTCAAGAGGGTTAATAATCAACATGATCAATGAACCTTAAACAAGATTGGAAGCTAATTTAATGGAATTCAAACTATTGAGGAAGTGTCGGAAAGAAGAAGCACCACCAGGTGTCATAGAAGCAACCACACAGTGCGCAAAAGGAAGCTTATTAATATGATCGCCATACTTATGAAATATATTTTTGCATGATTGCCAATACATGCAAGATTTGGGAACATAGTTCCACTATTCATGGTTGGTCATACTCATAGATTTGGTGGGTTAGGGACAACCCAAATACAATGTATTTTTCCAAAGGAGGGGAAAGTGTTGCGTAAAGAAATACAAAACTTTTTGGCACAGATTAGACATGAAGACAAGGAAGGCTAATTATAACACATTTGCGATGTAATTTGAGGAAATACAGGAAAAGGTGGTTGAGAAATTTGAATTTTTTCCCCTTTTTCCACCTATTGAGGCCATTTTGAGATTTTCGAGGAACTTATGAGAATTCTAAGTTATCCTTAGGCGTCTCTATATATTTTCGGATCAATAGGTGAAAGGGGTAGTAGTGGAACTTGGAGAAATGAATATCCCTTTGAAGCCAAATACCATACCAATAAGACAAAGATCTTAGAGGTTGAATCCAATGTATAAGAATAAAGTGAAGGTAGAAATTGATAAAATGTTAGAGGGTGGTGTCATAGAACCTATTCAAGAATATGAATGGATTATCCCTATGGTAATGCAAGAAAAGAAGTACGGAGGAAAAAGGATCTTTGTAGACTTAAGGAACAAGTAAAAAAACATGTCGCATAGGCAAAAATGAAATCAGAAGAACAAGTTCAGTGGAAGATGTCACAGGTGAACCAGATTCAGACCCAAAATTAGAAGAGGAAGTGCACAAGGAAACAGGGACATATACTACGACATAAAATAGGAAGGGGAAAAAACTAGTGTAGAGGTCTCCGCACAAGAAGACATAAGTTACAATAGAACTACCATGCATACCTGAAGGAGTTACAATACTGCCTGGTATTTTAGGACTTGTGGAGAAATTGAAATACGCGGACCACAACATTGCAGACAGGGAAAAGTTACATGTGTTCAAGCCACATGTATATATGGATAGAAAAGGGACACATTCATCAGGAGTTCCAATATTAGAACCAACACAATGGATTACAAGATTATACAATACAAGAATAATGAACTTATTAGGAATTCCACATGTTGGAAGGGGTAAAGATGTTAATAAATACATCAAAAAATTGCTAGCCTTGGTGCATGGAGGTGTTTTGTGGATACATAGACTAGTGTCAATTGATGTGGATATGATTTCAGATATTATAGGTCTTCCAATAGTAGGAGAGAAACCATAGCAATACTTAGATGACAAGACTAAGGAGAAGGCTATTGTAGAAGTAATGAAGAAGAAGTTTAACAATGATAGGGGTTTAAGACAGTTAATAATAAACAGGATCAATGAACCTTCAACAAGATTGGAAACTAAGTTAATGGCATGCAAACTATTGAGGAAGTGTCGCAAAGAGGAAGCACCACTAGGTGTCATAGAAGAAGCCACACAGTGTGCGAAAGGAAGCTTATTAAGATGGGCACCATACTTATGAAATCTATTTTTGGATGATTGTCAAGACGCACAATATTTGGGAACGTAGTTCCACTATTCATGGCTTATCATACTCATAGATTTGGTGGGTTGGGGAAAACCCAAATACAATGTATTTTTCCAAAGGAGGGGAAAGTGTCGCTCAAATCAATACACAACTTTGTGGCATAGATCAGACACGAAGATAAGGAAGGCTAATTCTAGTACATTTGCGATGTATTTTGAGGAAATATAGGAAACAATGGTTAAGACATGGAGGATAAAAATGTAAGTGGTGGAGGAACATAAACACATAGCCAAATTTCAGGTGTCAAGACACAATGTGTGGATTCAGGAAAAAAAATCCAAAGAAGAATTGGCTACATATTAGATATCGTGTGAATGGAGAGGAATTCCAATGGGCCATGAAACACTGGCCAGATGAATCAAAGGTACCAATGAATTAAAATAAGGAAGTAAAAGGAAAGTAGATAGTAGATGCTGAAACATCGCATAAATCAAATTGTCCAACAACAAATACAAGGAAGGCTACAGAGCGTGCAAAGGAAACAGGATGGAGCATGACAACTAGAAAAACAAGACAAAAGAATCCCTCAGTGTAGGAGAAGGATCACACTGAAGTAAGAAATGGAGGAATGCAATAGAAGGATACTAATGGAGGAACACATAAGGATGTTAATGTTCCTAAGTAGGAGGAACTAGGTGGTGGAGATACACCAGACTTGGAGATTCCAATAACTTCAACGTAGACAAACACTCTGTCGATGAAGAGGATAGTCTTACAGGAATAAAACCAGAGAAGTAAGATGAAGGCACACAAGAGAATCCCTAAACTAACCTTGATAGAGGATGATGCAAAGATAGCCATCAAGAAGGTGCAGGATTGCACAACAGAGTCATGGGACGATGCTGAGAAGAAAAAAGAGTAGATCATTAAAAAGACGATAGAGGTTAAGGAGACATTGGCACAACTGCAGTTGAACACATCGCAACAGAAGGAACAAGCACAACCACAGAATACTGCACAAGTGTTACATATCAAAATTAATCATTAGGATGATGGCCTAGTGTCATCATTACCAATGTCACAAGTGTCTCATTTTGGCCACAAGTGTCGCAAAAATCATACTGTTATATTGCCTATGTCGTGTCTCGGACAACACTATCAAGAACACTTGAAAGACACCTCAAAATACTGGTTTTGAAGAGGAGAAATCATTTGACAAAGAGTACAAGTCTTTTGCCATGGAAAAAACCACTAAAAAATCAATTTTGGAAGGCAACGCTCCCCTATACATTGTCAGGGAGTGCCAACGCTCTGTACCTTCTTTGGGGGGAGTGCTGCAATGCTCTGTGCCCCATTCTGAGGGAGCATTGGACTTTTTTTAGCGAATGTTGGACTGTTGAGGAAAATCAGGGAATAATCCCCTCATCTCTGAGTTGGTTGGATTCGAATCTGAGGTCAAGCCTCGATCTTAGGGAATATCCACAACTGAAGGAGAAGGATCCTCAACCTATCCCAAGAATCTCTTAAGTGGTTAGGCCTCTCCAAGCCTATATAAGGAGGCCTCTTCATGGTGAAAGGGAGAGACATTGAAGGCATCAAAATTATGATCTCATAAGGGATATATCATTGAAGCATCATCATTTTGTGTGGATTATTTGAGCAAAGGGCTGGACAAGGAGAGTTGGAGGAGGTTGTTGCACCTTCATCAAAGGTCTGTAAGTATTCTCTATTGTTCTCATTAATATACATATGTGCTTGGCCTGTTTATTTCAAGGTTGTGTTTATTCTACATGAACTTGTCTCTATTAGATAGATCTGGTTTCAATCTAATCTTAGTAGAATAGGAAGTTTGTTCCATCTTTGTTTTTTTTGTAGGAGTTATTGAGGATCTTGGGGATCAAAGATCAACTCGGACTGTGCGAGGACGAACATCATTTAAAAACATACACCTTTCTTCCTCTTCTCTATACTTTAGTTTAACTAGGTTTAAAAGGATGTCAGTGACCAATGTTAGCACCCTTTCTGTCTTGGTCTTAGGAGTCTAGAGCCTAAGAGAGAATCCACTTGTCTGCAGGGGGATTTTCCTGTAACAATAGGAAAAGACAGTGCTAGCATAGGAAACAGTACAAGTGATAACCATGGGGAGAGAAAATTTTCCTATTACTTAGGACATGTTGCAAGTGGAAGAGGAGACAACGCAGAAACAACTAAACGATATCAATCACTTGGACTTGTCATTGCCCGAGGTCCCAACCAAAGCACTATATAAACTTCGATTTAGTGTAGCATAAGAGATCCAATCAAGAGCTCAAGAAGATGTGACATATTTAGAATTGGCCAAGCAAATAAATGACATAATGAAGATAACAATCATCTAGGTGTAGGTTGAGAGAGATGACACGAAGTAGCGCAGGGACTAGATAGATTGGTGAGTAGAAGAAGTATTCAAGATGATTCCTAACAACATAGAGGAAGACAATATAAAAATAGAAGAGAATATTGAGAAGATAACATAGACAATGAAAAACTATAAAAACCATATCACAAAGTTGATGAAACTTTTTCAATCGATCACTCCATGATAGGTGAGATCATAGAGGGTGCAGGAGGTGATAGATCATATGGAGAGCATTGTATATAAATTCAAGGAAATTGTAGATTTATATGACATAAGCACGTAACTATGGACGAGATTACAAGAGGATGACAAACTACAAGACTTAGATAAGAAAGAAGAAGGAGTAAAAACTGTCGTGTAGGACTTGAAGAAAAAAAAAGAAGAAATGAACATATCATATAGGTTGAAGAGCACGCAAGAGTTGAAGAACTTGCCAGAAAAGATGAAAAGTATACATGCAGAAAAGAAGTCAAGGAAGGATCAGCTGGAGCCACTGCAAGAGAGAGTAAAGAAAATGTTGACTGAGATCGATGAAACCAAAGGGGATATTGGGAAAATTAGCTTGGAGACAGAAGAATTGATAAAGGAGCACATCATTGTGCAGACTGTGGAGTCTATAGCTGAGAAGAGTGCACAAGAAAAAACTCAAGCTGAAGAAATTTTAGGAAGATATCAGGAGTTGGAGTAGTTAGTAAAGGATGATAACACCTCTTGAGTGGCCTGGTACGAGCCATAGGTTAGTGTTGGGGGCCTGTTGGCACAGGCTAGTTTCAGGAAATGTGAAAAAATTAAGGAAGCTATTGAGAATGGGACTAGAATAGGAGCACGTGCTATAAGATAAGGAAAATTAGCGTGAGGAACAGGAAAGTCAAAGAAAAAAATAAGGACAACGTGATGAGGAAACTATTGGATCGAGGACCAGCCGTGCATAAGAGGTTGTAATGTGGATAAACCTAATCCAATTAGGGTTAGGATTTTGGTCATGATGTAGTGGGTTTAGCCCACTTTTGGTAGTATAAATATATTTTGTATGAGGAATATAAGAGATATGTTGTGTTTTGATGAGTTTTGAGTTGCAAATACTAGTTTTGAAAGATGTGGATATATTATTGAGTCAATTTTGGAGATGAGTCTGTAAGTGAAGGTCAGGTCGCAAGTTGTGAAGCTTAGTGCGACACGTGTCAACATCACCTATACTTGTGCATCTCAGATTCACCTTTGATGTAATGTGTGCAACACAAGGACTTTGATGAAGATGAATAAAGAAGCAGATAATTCCAGATCTTTGTGGACATATCCTAGGAGGGGTGAACTACGGTAACAACCTGTGTCATTGTGTGGAATGTTTCTTTTATATGTTGCAATGGTCTATGATGAATGAATGAATGAATCTATTAGAGTTAGAAAGTAGCACACACTGGATCAATTATGTTATTTTACTGTAGAATGAATCTTAATGAATGAATATGGTTATAGAATGGTAGATATGATGAATGTGGAAGTAGAAAAATAGGTCTGATATCCCCATGAGAAACATCCCTTCCATGACTACAAACATATGGGTACTACAGTCACCCATAATCCATCTCAGGTGAGACCACACTGTGCACTTTTTGCGCAGTGTTTTCTTTTGGTATCCAGAAGGGACGATGGTTTCTAGGGTTTTGTTGGAAAACTAAGGTAGAACCCAGGTCAACCCATACATCCAACAAGGCTTCTCCCTGACTCCCCAAAAACGACTGCCATATAGCTACCTCCAAGATGATAACGTTATTATAATTAGTAACCAAGAATAATGTAACTTGGTCCCTTTATCCTGTGCTTTCTCACAATCAATCGCAAATTGGTTTAATAAAAATGTCACCTAGTTCATTTGGGCGCCCTTGACGCACCTTTCTGCATCCATAATGACTACTATTGGGACTTTATATTTTCTACACTTCCTTAATATCTTACAAGATAAGGCTTGCATCGCAAACCTTAGTTCACAAACCTTATTGTTGGGTCACATATGCTAGTGACATCTAAACTGTGCTATCCACAGAATGTATGGAACTTCTCCTTCATGCTCTCAGCTAGATATTTCTCATTCTTCTTGTCGAAAAATAACAAGGAAGGGTCCTCCTCCTATGAAGGAAGAACAATAATACACACGATCAACTATATATCGATGTAAAATAGCCTATTGAGCCATAGGTATCCCCCGTGCACACAACTTAGTATCATTTTTACGTAGGCATTGATCTCTTGGATCCTTCCAAAGTGTGGTATATCGAAGAGATTCAAAATTACTTCCTTGTGCAACCCCATACCCCAAATATGTGGCTCTATGACTATCATCTGTGTTTCAAAACTTGTAATATACTAGATATAAAAAGTATGCAGAACATAAATAAAATGCTAGAAATGGCAGAATAACAGTAATATAACCAACATAATCTCCACAATAACACAGAAATGATATAAGAACAACAATAGAAATAACACTTTGATTTAGAGATAAATGTTCATGGGCCTCTTCAAGGGGGAAACCTCCAGTCGAGAAGTGCTCTATTACAATAATATCCAAGCTAGGGTTCTCATACCCTTGACTCCTATTTATACTAAAAAGAAGCATCTAGAGGAATATCCTTCTAGAAGCAGAAGCTTCTATTAGGTCTTCTTACATCCACCTTATTCTATTTTATTGAAAGGCCTTATTAATATTGACCTTTAGTACATCCAAACATATTTTTCTACCTATGTGCGGGTTAGGACCCTAACATGTCCGCCCCCTTAAAAACAACCTTGTCCTCAAGGCTTGAGATGAGGAAATTGTTGCAAAATGGTAGCTGGTTCCCAAGTGATGTCTGATGGGGTTGTATCTTTCCACTGTACTAACACTTCCTTGATGGTTCTTTGACGTAGGTGATGCTCACACTGGTCCAACACTGCTTCTGGATGTAGCCAAATGGATCCTTCTTTAGCTAACTCCGACAAGTTGGTTTGAATTTGCCACTTAGCTCTAATCACCTTCTTTAAGCATGAAACATGAAAAACAAGATGTAGCTTCGAATGGATGGGAAAAGCTAATTGATAGGATACTTGTCCCACACGCTTGAGAATGGCATAAGGACCATAAAATTTGGGCACTAGCTTCTAAAAATGCGCAGCCTTGAGGGAAGTTTGCTTGTAAGGTTGCAGTCGAAGAAACACCTGATCCCCTTCTGCAAATTGACGTTCAGAGTGACCTTGATCTTCTTGTTGCTTCATGTGATTATGTGACATGACCAAATTCTCTTTGAGGGTACGAAGAATAGCCTCTCGAGCTATAAGTGTTAGGTCAACCACCTAGACCTTCGAGGCACCTGGTAAATATGAGAGAACTTAAGGTGGCTTCTGTCCATATACCACTTCAAAAGGAGTCATGCATGTAGCTGTATGGTATGAAGTGTTGTACCACCATTCAACTAGGGGTAACCATTGAGCCCACTGATTTTTCTTTTCCGAGGAAAAACACCTCAAATATGTTTCCAAACACTTGTTGACAAATTTCGTTTGGCCATCAGTTTGGGGATGATAAGTTGTGCTGAGATGAAATTCGGTGCCTTGTATCTTGAATAGTTCTTGCCAAAAATTGCTTGTGAAAGTTGGGTCGCGATCAGAAACAATAGAGTGCGGCATGCCATGAAGCTTGAAGACCTGATCCATGAATATTTGAGCCACCATGGATGTTGTAAATGGGTGTTGAGGGGCGCAAAAATGAGCATACTTAGAAAGGCGATCAACAACCACCATGATGATGGATTTATTTCCCGATTTGGGTAAGATGGTAATAAAATCCATACAGTATCCTTCCAAATAGCAGGTGGAATTGGGAGTGGTTGTAGTGTGCCCAGAGATTTGACTGTTTCTCCCTTGTTTCATTAACACACATCACATTCATTTACAAAATTATGAATGTCCTATTTCATACCATCCCAGAAAAAGGAACGTTTGACCCTGCCATATGTTTTGGTGAACCCGGAGTGCCCTGCTGTAGGTGTAGCATGAAGCTCAGAAAGTACCATGGATTTAAGCTTTGATTGTTTACTTAAATACAAACTGCCTGTGTATCCAAGTTCATCATGGAGCCAAGAGTACCCTGGGGAAGCTAGAGCATTAGACTGCAATTGGTGGATCAACTGCGAACTTTTGGGATCTTGTAGCCATTCCTGGAAAACGGCTTGGAGCCAATCTTGTACAATGAATGAAAGAGAAAAAAGGGATCCTTAATCTTCATATTTTTGGGATAGTGCATCTGCAACCACATTGTCTTTTCCTTTCTTGTAAATGATCTCATAATCATATCCAAATATTTTAGTCACCCGTTTTTGTTGTTTTGGGGAGGAAATGTGTTGTTCCAGAAAATACTTGAGGCTTTGATGGCCTGTCTTAATTTGGAAACATTGCCCCAATAGATAAGGGCACCACAAATCAACGACATGCAGAATAGCCAACATTTCCTTTTCATAGATGGATTTTCCCAGATTTCTTTCAGATAGTTTCTTGCTGGTAAAGGCCAAAGGTCGACCCTCTTGCATAAGGACAACACCAATTCCTTTCCCTGAGGCATCACATTCCAACACAAAGGTCTTTGTGAAATCAGGAAGGGTGAGGACTGGAGTGGTGCACATGGCCATCTTCAAGGTTTGAAAATATTGAGCAGCGGTTGGAGTCCAAGTGAAAGAGTTCTTTTTGAGGAGAGCAGTGAGAGGAGCTGCAATCTTCCCATAATTCTTAACAAACTTGAGATAATACCCTGTTAAGCCCAGAAAGACATGCAAGATCTTAAGAGTCTTTGGGTGAGGCCAGTCTTGCATAGCTTCTATCATTTTAGGATCCACCCTGACGCCCTCTTTGCCAACAAGATGACCCAAGTATTCTACTTCTAAGGCGCCAAAAGCACATTTAGACTGTTTCAGGAAAAGTTGGTGCTGAGAGAGTAGATGGAGAACTTGATCCACATGAGCAATATGGTTTGTCCAGGTTTTTCTATAGATAAGGATATCATCAAAGAAAACTAAGACAAAATGGTGGAGAAAAGGACGGAAGACATAATTCATGAGGCTTTGGAAGGTGGAGGGGGAATTACACAAGCCAAAGGGCATGACCAAAAAATCATAGTGGCCCTCATGAGTTCTAAAGGAAGTCTTGGTAATGTCTACCTCTTTCATATGTATCTAGTGGTAGCCCAAACGAAGATCAAGTTTAGTGAAGGATTGGGCGCCACTCAATTCATCCAGGAGGTCATCAATGACAGGAACGAGGAATTTGTCTTTGATGGTAAGTTTGTTGAGGGCACAAAAGTCAAGACACATTCGCCAAGAACCTTCTTTCTTCAAGACCATGACCACAGGAGAAGAGTAGGGGCTCGTACTAGGGTGGATAACACCTGCATTAAGGAGTTCCTAGACCATTTTAACAATTTCATTTTCTTGGGAAAAGGGGTGACGATACAGACAGATATTGGGAGGAAGGCTTCTGGGTACAAGGGGAATGGAATGATCATGAACACCATGGGAAGGAGGGAGTCCTTGGGGAGTGGAAAAGAACAATTGATGTTTAGAAAGGATGTCTTGGAGGTCTTGCGGGACCGAGGGTGTATCTGTTTCTCGTATGGCATGGAGTTGGGTGATAACACTAGAATGACATTTTTTGAGCAGCTTTTCCATGTGATGGGAACTAATGATCTCCGGTGAACCAGCGGTGATGCCTTGGAACTTATATTGGTGGCCCTCCTAGTCTAATTGCATGGTTAAGTCTTTAAAATCAATGAGAATAGGACCTAAAGTCCTTAGCCAGTCTGTACCCAACACAATGTCACAACCTCCCATGTCAATAGAAAAGATATGGGATTTCAGGTGGTAGTCACCAATTTGGAGATGCACATTTTCACAACACTGTACACATTTCATGGAACCACCATTGGCAATCATGATTTGGAAATTATTGATGGAATCGATGTAGCAATGAGTTTCTTGGGCAATGCAGCGATGAATAAAATTATGGGTGTTGCCACTATCAAATAGAATGATGACCTTCTGATGCTTGATGTAACCGATTAGCTTGAGGGTTTGGAGAGTGGAGAAGCCAGTGAGAGCATTGAGGGAAATGACTGGTTCTACTTTGGGAGGGTCTGAGGGAGGGGTTATGTCAGTAGATTTAGGTGACTCAGACACAAAGGGAGTTTCTACATCCTCTTTTGAGATATCCTCGGAGATGGCCATAAAAAGATTTTGTTCTTTACACTTGTGGCCCAGGAAATAGTTGTCATCATAGTTATAACAAAGGATTTTGAGTTGGCCTTCAGCCATTTCAGCCCGGGTCAATTTTTGGATCTTTAGTGGAGTAGAGGGAGTAGTGGAATTTATTGGTTTATGGTGCCAACACGCACCAACCACGCGTTGGCACGTCCCGCAACTACCAGGACCTTCTTTCACTTGGGCTCGAAGAGCTATAATGCCCTCCAAATCCCGTATCGGGACCTTTGGTCACCCACAGGACACTCTAGTGATCTCCCGCAGTCTCCTCGGGAAATCGGGCTTCACGCTATCGCGAAACCTGCGATCACACTACTCGTGCTACTCAAAACTTCGAACCCCGATGGGTCAAAAAGTCAACGCCTCCGTGCTTGTCGGGAAATTCCCTATCGGGAAATCGGAACATGCGAAGTCGCGATTCTCATGTGCTATGAACTCCCGAACCCCGAAATCCGATGCACACGTGCGCTATCACCTCGCCACATCACCTTTTTCTCTCTCCGCTTTATCGGAAATCGCGGAATCGCGATTTTACCCATCGCTATTCTTTTGTACCGGGAAATTCCGAATGCCGAATCCCGACTCCCTGGGATCCTATGCCACGTGTCCTCGTAGCGATCGACGGCTCTGATTAAATCGGGAAATCGCTACTCGCGATTTCAATGAGTATGAAACTCTTGCCTCCACAAACCCCGAAGTCTGAATCCCCAATGGATATTGGTTCTCCCTGCACCTAAGGGTTAAGTCACTCGCAACTCCTCCAGGATCTGGCGGTCGGTGGGACTTCGTGAATCTCTCCTGCGAATCCTAGCCATCAATTCCTCCTCCTGAGGCTAACCTCCACGCAACTCTTCCCGATCCTACGGCTGATGGTATTTCTCTTATGAGATCCGACGGCTTTCGGTCCTCCTCTCCTGTGCGCTCCTTCCAGAGCTGCCTGGATGTAACTGTTCAACGGTCAAGATCTTCTTTCTCCTGCCGATCTAACGGCTACTGTGCTCCTTCGAGCTTCCTTTGCTTTCTTCCCAGACTTGGAAGAATTCTTCGTTCCCAAAGGCTTGGACCTTTGCGTCCCTTCTCCTCTGCGAACCTTCAACTTGAGTCTCCTTGATACGCGTAAAAGCACTGCCCTTCCTGAGCTTCGGTCCTCGAATCCTCAACGGATTCTTTGACTCCTGCGCTCCTACAGAGTCTCTATGCACACACGGTGTTGTCTCTCTTGAGCTTCAGCGAATACTCAGACCCCTTGGGGGGGATTTCATCTTCCTTCTCCCTCTGATGGAGAATATGGACGCCTCCTGCTATCCTTCTGCTCAAGCGACCTTCTCGCTAAGTCTTCTGGGTACTCAGTAACCCAGTGAAAGCTCCCTCAGTGGATGCTTCCTTCAGATGATAGAACTCAAAGAGTTCCTTCCTCCTGTGTTGTCTGCACACTCCCTCGATGCCCTCCTGGTGGAGTATCTCTTCCACAGAACATGCAATAGTTCTTCTTTCCCTGTGCACTCATGCACCTCGCTCGATGCCCTCCAGGCAGAGCTTCTCAGTATCCTCAACAGAATTCTGGTCTTCCTTCAAACTCTCTATGCAGAGTTCTCCTCCAACGTAACCCATGCGTATGCTCAATGCCCTCTTGGAAGAGCTCCTACAAAATCCTTAGTGATTCTGTCGGCAACCGTGTCTCAGATGCACGTCCTTGCCTCCTGAGGTGTTCAACAACCTCACAGGTCTTCTGCCCAAGTTGATGATTCCAGTCTCTGTTCTCTCAGCACGTCTTTGTCTGATTCCTCAGAGTTTAGAAATGCATCCTCTATGCACGGCTATCAGAACCTCAACGTCCTGTCATACCTTCCTGGTATGAAGCCTCAAAGACCTTCAACCCTGAAATCAAACAAACCCTGCAAATGCACAACTACAGCATACATTCACAATATAAAAGGAACACACACAGACATCCATATAAGACAGAATAATGCAGGAAAAACTACTGTTCGTATTAACAATGGAAAACGCCTGTATATTTTTACAAGGTGCTCCTGAGCTCTCTCGGCTCCTCTCTCTCTCTTCTGCTCTACCTGCATACTTTTTCAAAATGAGATCTGAATATCTCTTTTACGTGAGGGCTCATTCCTCCAGGTTCACCTACTTTATTAATTTACAATCAATGGCTGTCTAGTCTGCTATCCAGAACTAGATCTCAGCCGATCTACAATAAATGCCTATTTTATCTACAGCTTGCGCAAAGGCACGGCTTCTATTTCTCACCAGCCCAAGACATTTAATTTACATTCAATTCAAATTTGGGTGAGGCTGCACCTCCCTTCAACCTTTGAATGCGTGCACGCTGACGTGGATGGCTGGCTGGCTGGCATGGAGAGATGCTCCTGCATCATACTCCACAGCTGCAAAAATCATGAGCTCCTGCTCATGAGCTTCCTCCTTCAGCTGTTGGAAATCATCCTGGATCCCAAACAAATGTGTGGAGTTGTCCATTTGCTCCATCCTGCTGCTGCTGCTGCTTCCGCTGCGCTGCTGTTGCTTCCTTCTTCCTGTTCAACCTCTCCTTGCTGACAGTATATGCTGACTTTAACATCAGCCTTCTGATCTCCATGATTACCTCATCCAGCTGTTCCAGTGGCTGGTTTTGCTATTTTAGTCTCCTCAGTTGCAAAAATTTTTGGCCATTGGGAAGATCATCATGATCTCCCACGCCTTCCTTATTCATTTCCAACTATACCTGTTGGATGTGCGTGCCCTGCACTTTTACCCTTTCCTCCAGGGCTTCCATATGTTCCCACAGATCAACCAAACATATGCTGTCTGTGTCTTCTTCTTCTGCTTCTGCAACCTCCCCTATTGCATTGTTTTCAGCTTCCGTGCTGAAAATGTCAAGCCATTCTTCTGAATGCTCCTTTCTTTTTTCCACTTCTGCTGCAAACTCCCATGTTGCAGTCCTTTCAGCTGCATGGATGAAAGTATCGAGCCATTCCTCAGAATGCTCATCTTCTTCCATTTCTCCTGCTGTCAGATTTAACGTTACAACACTCCTCTTTTCAGCTACTTGGCTGAAAGCATTGAGTCGCTCCTCAGAACGCTCCTTCTTTTCATCTGCTTGGGCAACTTTCAAAGTTTGCTCCAATTTCTTTTCTTCTGCTCGGGCAGTCTTCACTATCTGCACCGATTCTTCTTCGACAGTCACGACCGACTGTTCCCTTGCTGCTGTTGCTATACCTGCAACATAAATTTCTGCCTCTTCTTAGGCAGATGGTAGGAATAATTGTATTCCCCCAATCATCAAGATATCACCCTGATGTTCTTTCACCTCTGTCAGCTGCACCTAATGATCTAAGTTCACCTCTGAATTTATGAGACTATCAGACAGTCTCATCTGCTCTGTCAACTCTCCTGGCTGATTCAATTTCACCTGCTTATCCCTTCCCACCTGGCAATATGGGATGCTTCCACCGCTTCCTTGGCAGATTATGAGATCAACCGATCCCATCTTCATTAACACCCTCTGCTGAATTGAATTCTCCATGAGGCCTTCAGATGGTCTTAATTGTTCATCTCTGCCCACCTGGCAGTTTAACACGCCTCCACTGCCCTCCTGGCAGTCTTTGATGCTTTCACTGCCCTCCTGGCAGTCTTCAAGATCTTCATCTGATCTCCTTTCATTGCCCAGCTGGCAATGCAAAGTTTCCTCATTGTCCTCCTGACAATCCATGAGATCTTCAATCGATCTCATTTCTGTTTCCTTGCCCAACTGGCAATTTGAAATTCCCTAATTGTCCCCATGACAGTCTTTGAGACCCTCAACTGATCTCAATCTGTTGCCCTCTTGGGAAACCAAAATTTCTTCTTTTCTGCCCAACCGACAGTGCTTGAGATCATCAGTCGATCCCAATCCATCCCAATCATCATCATCATCATCAAGACCTTTTCCAGTCTCGGGTTCACATACCTCAACCAATTCTTCATTCTGTCGGATCTGCAGTTCAAGCCTCTCTATCTCTACTCTGATGTCAGCGAGCTCTCTATCCATCTCTGCAAGCTTTTCTGTCTTGATTTTCTTCCTGCGGCCTTCAGTAGCCATCCTGCTACCTCTATCTGCCCTCATGGAAGATCTGATGCTGTCACTCCTCATCATGAGTTCAACCAGCTTCATCTTTGCAGTCCTGCAGACTGTCTATGGACTGCTGCCTACCTGCAAGCAAGTCCTCACAGAGTCCTCCAGTGCTCTGTCTTCTTCCACCTGCCTTCTCCTCTATGCTTGAAGTATACAAACATAGTTCCCCCTCTGATACCACTTAATGTGTATCAGGGTGCTTTCTTCTGCTCTACCTCTTCCTGCCTGAAATATACAAGCAATAATTTCCAGCTCTGATACCACTTGGTGCCAACACGTGCCGGCACGTCCCGCAACTACCAGGACCTTCTTTCACTCGGGCCCGAAGAGCTATAATGCCCTCCAAATCCCGTATCAGGACCTTTGGTCACCCACAGGACACTCTAGTGATCTCCTGCAGTCTCCTCGGGACTTCGGGCTTCACGCTATCGCGAAACCTGCGATCACACTACTCGTGCTACTAAAAACTCTGAACCCCGATGGGTCAAAAAGTCAATGCCTCTATGCTTGTCGGGAAATTCCCTATCGGGAAATCAGAACATGCGAAGTCGCGATTCTCATGTGCTATGAACTCCCGAACCCTGAACTCCGATGAACACGTGTGCTATCACCCCGCCACGTCACCTTTCTCTCTCTCCGCTTTATCGAAAATCGCAGAATCACGATTTTACCCGTCGCTACTCTTTTGTACTGGGAAATCCCGAATGCCGAATCCCGACTCCTTGGGATCCTGTGCCACGTGTCCTCGTAGTGATCGATGGCTCCAATTAATTTGAGAAATCACTACTTGCAATTTCAATGAGTATGAAACTCTTGCCTCCACAAACCCCGAAGTCCAAATCCCCGATGAATATTGGTTCTCCTTGCGCCTAAGGGTTAAGTCACTCGCAACTCCTCCAGGATCTGGCGGTCGGCGGGACTTCGCGAATCTCTCCTGCGAATCCTAGCCGTCAATTCCTCCTCCTGAGGCTAACCTCCATGCATCTCTTCCCGATCCTATAGCTGACGGGATTTCTCTTATGAGATCCGACGACTGTCGGTCCTCCTCTCCTATGTGCTCCTTCCAGAGCTCCCTGGACGTAACTGTTCAACGGTCCAGATCTTCTTTCTCCTACCAATCTAATGGCTAATGTGCTCCTTCAAGCTTCATGTTCTTTCTTCCCACACTTGGAAGAATTCTTTGTTCCCAAAGGCTTGGAACTTTGCGTCCCTTCTCCTCTGCGAACCTTCAACTTGAGTCTCCTTGATACGTGTAAAAGCGCTGCCCTTCCTTAGCTTCGGTCCTCGAATCCTCAATGGATTCTTTGACTCCTGTGCTCCTACAGAGTCTCTACGCACACACGGTGCTGTCTCTCCTAAGCTTCAACGAATACTCAGACCCCTTGGGGGGGATTTCATCTTCCTTCTCCCTCTGATGGAGAATATGGACGCCTCCTGCTATCCTTTTGCTCAAGCGACCTTCTCACTAAGTCTTTTGGGTACTTAGTAACCTAGTGAAAGCTCCCTCGGTGGATGCTTCCTTCAGATGATAGAACTCAAAGAGTTCCTTCCTCCTATGTCGTCTGCACACTCCCTCGATGCCCTCCTGGTGGAGTATCTCTTCCATAGAACACGTAATAGTTCTTCTTTCCCTGTGCACTCACGCACCTTGCTCGATGCCCTCCAGGCGGAGCTTCTCAGAATCCTCAGCAGAATTCTGGTCTTCCTTCAAACTCTCTCAGCAGAGTTCTCCTCCAACGTAACCCGTGCGTATGCTCAATGCCCTCTTGGCAGAGCTCCTATAGAATCCTTAGTGATTCTATCGGCAACCGTGTCTCAGATGCACGTCCTTGCCTCCTGAGGTGTTCAACAACCTCACAGGTCTTCTTCCCGAGTTGATGATTCCAGTCTCTGTGCTCTCAACAACATTGGCACTGAGGTGTTTCACTTCTTGTTGGGTCTCTGTGAGACTAGATTGCAAGGTATTGAAGCGATCTTCCAAGTTTTGGCTACGGGTATGGGCCATGAGAATGAGGGAACCAAAAAGGGGCGGGTGGGGTCAAAATGTTTTCCAAAAAATGATATGTATGAATGTGATAAGGGCAAAGAGATGAAGGCAATGGGATAGGTCTCAAATAATGGTGAAAATAATTCCAGACTTTTTTTTTTTTTAACGCCTACAGAGTTATACTCCGGTCTGAAGAATACTGTAGTGATGAGATGCTCAAATTCTTAACTAGGAAGAAATGTGTAGTGATTTGGAAACTCAAACACAATCGCGCGACAATAGATCTTGTCTGTTTAAATTTGTTTATGTTTCTATCCCCAAGGGTTAGGTATTCAAGGGTTCTACAGACAAGGGTTTTCCCTATGCTATAGCTTTCTGATATACGTGCGGGGTCCAACAGTAGTACTCGACCCAATATCTCAGGGCACTAACTAAGGAGGATAGATAGTACCCTTATCCATACTACCCGACTACCTAGGTACTAGAGAGTATCTTCCCGAGTGCTGTTCTTGGTGACACTATAGCAGTCAGGCGGCCGATCGGTTTATCTAAAGAGGGATTCAGGAAATCTAGGCCGATCCGTACACAGGTGTTGTCTGATGTGCTACCACTCGAAGGGGTACCAACAGGGGTTACAAGGGTGGCCAACAGATGTACGCTTAAGAACCACTTGTATTTCCTGCGTGTATGAATCTCTCAACCGCGGGTTTATGCGCGTAACAACAAATTTCTGTGGCTTAAAGACGCCAGAATACGTCTCTACCCTGAAAAAAAAATTACCCACAATTTTTGCCAAGGAAAGTTCTCTGATACCACTTGTAATATACCAGATATAAAAAATATGCAGAACATAAATAAAATGATAGAAATGGCAGAATAACAGTAATATAACCAGCATAATCTCCACAATAGCACATAAATGATCTAAGAACAACAATATAAATAACACTTTGATTCAAAGAGCAATGTTCACAGGCCTCTTCGAGGGGGAAACCTCCAGTCGAGAAATGCTCTATTACAATAATCTCCAAGCTAGGGTTCTCATACCCTCGACTCCTATTTATACTAAAAAGAAGCATCTAGAGGAAGATCCTTCTAGAAGCGGAAGCTTCCATTAGGTCTTCTTACATCTGCCTTATTCTATTTTATTGAAAGGCCTTATTAATATTGACCTTTATTACATCCGAATATATTGTTCTACCTATGTGCGGGTTAGGACCCTAACAAAACTAATGTAATTCTTCAAAAACTTGTTGGGCACTAAATCTATAAATTTCTTCTCATTTGTGATGCCATGGTTGACATACTTCAAAGTGGGAATCATACCTAGCGTGTCCCCTTCCACAATCACTCCTTATGGAATCGGTGGCTCGACGAGCAAGTACTTCACATCCTTTTTTAAATTGACCTATTTTGCAGATGGATTTCTTGGCTGGATATAATCTGTGGGGAATCTTGACACTGAGGATGATTCCTCTTGTGTCTCTTCCACGATAGACGTTGTTGTGGGTTGACTGCGTTGTTTATTCAATATTGACACTAAAGTTGTTGTTTCCTTAGGTGGTTCCATCTTCCTCTGCAGCTGTTTTGGTTCTGTAACTGGGTTTTTAACTTCATCTATTTGGCTCCATAAATTCGTCTATGTATGTGAATTCTAATTGACAATAACCTTTTCCTGTCGACCCTATGATTTATTTTATACTTCATTGCCAGCTATTAGTTTACCTTCGCGCCTAAAATTTTTGTCTAATCCACTAATGGTTTTCATTCATTATGTTAGCATCATGATTTTCATGGCTAAGGTTAGAGTTTTGTCAACAATTTTCAAAGTCATGCCTATCAACAACCATGTTGTTTTTATGCCTGGCATCATCTAACATCTCCAAGGGCCATTTTCAAAAGGAACCTTATCATTTATTTATTCCCATTTAAATTTGCAACTGCATGCTGCAAAATTCATTGAGAACTGCAAAATTAACTGCGCACCATGTAGAAGATGCTATCGCGCATAAGATGTTGTCACGTAGAGAGTGTCATTGCGCAGAGGATGTTGTCGCGCAAAGAAGGTTGTTGCGCATAGGATGTTGTCGCGTAGTGGATTTCGTTGCGCAGTGGGATGTCACACATAGGATGCTATCGAGCAAAGAAGGTTTTCATGCAGTGGATTTCTTCGCGCATAGGATGTTTCCGCACAATGGATTTTCCTGCACACATGATACAGGTCACACTGCGCAAATTACTGGTTTAGTGGTCAACTTCAAGATGAATTGCTGACCAACTGGAGAGGAATTTTGAAAATCCCCGAGAGGGTTTTGTCGAGGACAAACCAAATATTAAAAAACTCTCTCAGATTTGTAAAATGTGTCACGGATTGGGATATTCAGAGGAATCTTTGAGCCCTATTTTTCAGTTTTCGTGATTTCCTGTCCGAGACATGTTTTTGCGACACATATTCCGACCAGCTAGAGATGAATTTCAAGAAAGAAAGAGAGGTTACTGTTGCATAGAAGAATTTCTATGCAGGGATAACATAGTGCCCAACAATGCAAATGATGGCTCATCACAACCATATGGTCGAATTTGGATCATGATAAATGACTGTAAAGAATATTTCGGTTACAATTATGATTTGGCAAAGTCGGGTTTTCTATTTTTAGTGAATCCGTTGAAGTTATTATTCTCTTTCAAAGAAAATGGATCCATGATTCCAGGAGAGAGTAGCTCGACCCTAACAACCAAGGGTAACATTAGCTTTCTATATAAGGGGATCATTTTTATGTAAACAGGGTTGGTTGGCAAATTGAGTAAATGACTGCTATTGTATGTAATCTGAGTTTTGACTGAAATTTAATGAAAAGGTCCTGTGATTTGATGAAAATATTCTAGTTGTGATAGTGATGCAAGAGCATCATAAGCAGCCAGCAAAGTAGGCATGAAGGCAAAGACAGCTGGAACGCACCAACGCACATTTTGAAAATGTTTTAAAATTATATGAAGAGACATTAATGTAATAGCTGGGAGACGTATTTACATTTATGTTTTGAAGATTGCAAACAGATCTTGAGCATTGCTCACATCTATCATATAAAGAGGCATTTATTGTAATTTATGAAAAGTTGTTGTAGCTTTTATTTCAGATTAGATAGCTTGTAGTGTAGGAGGAAAAATGGATAGAAAGACACCCTTGCTTGTATCATTGTATGATTTCCAATGGTAGATTATTCAGAATTCTGTAAGCTGTAAATATGTAGAGAGAAAGAACAAAGAGAAGAATCCATGTACAGGAACACTTTATTTAATATATGAGAAAGATTTGACTCAATTTCATGGTGTTATTATACTTACTGTTTACACCTGTTGAATGGTATGTTTATAGTGTTTTGTTTCTTTGCTATGCATTTATTTCAATGTTGTGTGTGTATGAATTCTCTTGAATTCATGTTGAATATATGAAATCTGTGAGGAGAGAAGAATGAGTTTCAATTGTTTCTCTTCCTGAGAAATCCTACAAAGAGTGCAGTGAACGTCCATAAGGTGTGCGTCGATGAAGTTCTGAGTTTTATCTCAGAAAGCTCAGGAGAGATACCATTGTTTTCATACCAGCAGAAGTGCAGAGATAGCACAGAGCCATGCAAGGTGTGCGTAGGAAGATTGAAGTCTTAGAATTTATCAACCGAAGAGGGAGGTTGAAGTATTGTTGTTGCAAGGAGTGCAGAGAGTCGAAGGACCAAATAACCAGAGGTTATTTGTGAATTCTACAAGGAGTGTGTGAAGAATCACTAAGGAAACCCCTAAGGTTACGACACAAAGATCAAGAGGAAAAGAACTTTGAAGAGTTCAAGTGAAGATGAGTGTCAAGGCCACTCAACAGGAAGAAATCTCAGAAGAGTTGACGCCAGAATGTTCAATGGAGGAATATTGAAAGCTGGAATGGATGGTGGAGTCGCCTCAAGGAGAAGTGTCGATTTGCTGTGGGCCGTTGGATCTAGTTAACCAGTGAGAGAGATAGTTCGAGACTTACTCAGCATCTGAAGCTCAGGAGGAATAGTGGCCATTGGATTCAGATCAATGAGGGTTGTTGATCTCACGTCCTTGAATTTCACCATTTCAGAATTCGGGAAGTGGAGAGGGTTGTGACTCGCAGTCGAGAGTCGTGAACTACCGATTCACGAAGTCCCAAAAGAACTAGGATCGTTAGATCACGAGGAGCGGTGAGCCGTTGATATATGGAAAGGGGTCATCATGGTTTCGGAAGTCAACGGAAGGAGTTGTTGCATAGTAGAACGCCGATACACAAAATCGCGGTTGCCAAAAAGAATTGGCCCAACTCATAGTCAGAGGTCACATCAGAGAAAATTCAAGGAAGGAATCAAATTCCTTTTGGCCTTTTCGGGTTTCGGGGATTGTTGAGTCAAGGAGGCTCACATCTGGAATCATGAAGTCACGAAAGCCAAAATTCCAGCTTGGGTAAAGGTTGTGGTCATATCAGAGATCACATGGGAGTTAGTTGGTTCTTAGTGTTTCTTCGCATGAGAGTAGCTTCAAAGAAGGACCTGTGGATACACACTTGCGAGTGTGAGTGATTTCCTGTGGAGAAATCGAAGAGTTAATTGGACTCTCGGGGAGATAAAGAATGATCCTAATATTGAGAGGTCACGCAGAACCTACTGAGGTAGGGGGTGCTGCGTCATAGTGGTATGAGAGCATAGCCTACAATTTTCTTTTTGTTTTCTGTGGGGAACAGATTGAAACAATGCCGCCAAGAAGGAGAGAAAGACCAATGCCCGATCCAACTGTGGAAAGGGAGATGAGAGAAATCCATGCTTGATTGGATGCTATGGAGACAAAAAAAAGATGGACAGTTGATGATGGAGATGTTAGTGAAGTTGAAAGAGAAAATGAGGCTAGAGCTAAGGAAGAAGTCACAGCCGAAGACGCGCAGAAGAACATCTATTCAGAGCTGTTGCAAGGATAGGTGCTAGAGAAAATATGGACATTCCGATGTATGAAGGCAACTTAGATTTTGAAGAGCTGCTAGATTGGTTTAGGGCTCTGGATAAATACTTTGACTATGAGGATGTCGAGGAAGATAAGAAAGTTAAACATGCTGTCACTAGACTTAAAGAGCATGCAACACTGTGGTGGGATGAATTGCAGGTTGACAAGCATTGTAAAGGCAAGCAAAGAATCAAAATCTGGGATAGGATGGTTGCAAAAATGAAAGCCAAATTTATACCCAGGGACTACCAAATTAATCTGTTTTGAAGAATGTAGAACTTGAGACAGAAGGGGATGACAATGAAAGAATACACTGAGGAATTTTACATGCTCACCATCAGAGCAGGTCATCGAGAAAGTGATGATGAAAAGGTTGCCAGATACATGAATGGTCTGAGATATGACATTCAGGATGAGATGAGCATGATGAAAATTAGAAATGTGGAAGATGCTTATCAAATGGCTCTGAAGGCTGAAGAGAAATTAGCCCGAAAGTAAGGTCAGAGAGGCTAAGGCAGAAGTCAGAGCAGAGGCAAAGAAATTGCCCAAGACAGAACTCAGAAGTCGAAGGAGGAAGAAAAGAAACCTCATACTCACCTTGAAAGAGGAGGATGTTCACAGGGGAGACAGTATGCCGAGAGGAACACTTTTCCGTGAGCAAGAGGAAGAGGAAGAGGCAGAGGAGGTGAGATAAAATGTTTTGTCTGTGTAAAGATCGGACATAAATCTTTTGAATGTCCTGACAGAAAAAGATATGGAGGAGAAGTTCACATTTCTGAAGAGCAAAGACAAAATGTTGAGGTAGAAGATGCAGAAGGCATAAGGTCATTAATGATGAGGAAAATTCTCTTGAAGCCAAAGAAGGAGGTGGAAAGTCCAGTCCAAAGGAACAATTTGTTTTGAACTGCTTGCAAGACCAAGGATAAGGTATGCAAGGTAATCATGGATAGTGGAAGCACAGATAATCTAGTATCCACAGAAATGGTGGAAAAGTTGGAATTGGAGACAGTTGCACATCCGAGCCCATACAAGGTTTTGTGGTTGCAAAAGGGACATCAGGTAACTATCACTAAACAATGTCTAGTTGAATTTAAGATAGGGGATATAATGATGAAATTTTATGTGATGTTATTCCCATGGATGTCTGTCATCTTTTATTGGGGAGACCGTGGCAATATGACAGGAATGTTGTTCATGATGGGAGAAGGAACACATACACCTTGGAAAAGAATGGTAGAATGCATATGCTACTGCCAATTAGAGACAAGGAGGTGAAATAAGAAGCCAACAATACTATTCTTCTCATGAGTGGGAAGGAAATTCTTGATGAAGTCAAGAAGGATGAAGAAACGCAGTTTTCCATGGTGAGAAAACCTAGAGTCATCTTGATCAGTACCAAGATAGATGATCTACCCGAAGAAATTCAGGAACTGTTGGAGGAGTTCGCTGATATAGTGGTGGACGAATTACCTTGTTCATTGCCACCCATAAGGATCATAAGACATCATATTGATCTTATACCTAGAGTGAGTTTACCAAACAAAGCAGCGTACAGATTGATGCCGCAGGAGAATGAAGAAGTTAAGAAGCAAGTCCGGGATTTGGTGGACAAAGGATTGGTTAGAGAAAGCTTAAGTCCATGCGTTGTACCTACAGTGTTAAGCCCAAAGAAAGATGGTTGCTGGAGAATGTGTACAGACTCGAGAGCCATAAACAAAATCACCATCAGGTATAGATTTCCTTTACCGAGGATGGATGACTTGATGGATTGCTTGAGTGGAGCAAAGTTTTTTTCAAAAATTGATTTGAAAAGTGGATATCATCAGTTTAGAATGAGGGAAGGTGATGAATGGAAGACAACATTCAAAACAAATGAAGGACTGTATGAATGTCTTGTCATGTCGTTTGATTTCATGAATGCACCCAATACTTTTATGAGGCTGATGAATGAAGTCTTGAAAGATTTCATAGGAAAGATTGTAATCATATATCTTGATGATATACTGATCTTCAGTAAGACTGAAGAAGAACATCTTAAGAATTTAGCTGCAGTAATGAGGAGGTTACAGCGAAAGAAATTGCTGATAAATTTAAGGAAGTCATCTTTCATGAAGACATAACTCATTTATTTGGGTTTTGTGATCTCTTAGAACGAGTTGAAAATGGATCCTGAGACAGTAAAGGTAATCAGGGATTGGCCATCGCCAAAAAGTATCTTTGAAGTTCGAAGATTCCATGGATTGGCTAGTTTTTACAGAAAGTTCGTCAGAAACTTCGGTAAGATATGTGCACCTATGATGGACACAGTCAAGAAAAGACACAAATCTTTTCATTGGACAGAGGAAGAAGAGAAGAGTTTCAAGCTTCTGAAGGAGAAGATAACTGGACAACCAGTTCTAGTTTTTCCAGATTTCAGCAAGACATTCCAAGTGAGATGTGACGCAAGTGGATTTGCGATTAGAGAAATCTTAAGCCAAGACAATGGACCAATTGCATATTTCAGTGAGAATTTGAACGAGACTAAGATGAAATATTCCACGTATGATAAATAGTTTTATGCAGTCATACAGGCGTTGAAAAAATGGAGGCATTACTTGGTTCCGAGGGAGTTTGTCTTGTATAGCGACAACCATGCTTTACAATTCATAACTCGACAGGAAAAAATGAACCAAAAGCATGCAAAATGGGTTGACTACATGCATAATTTTACTTTTGTTATAAAGAATATTTCTGGAACTGTTAACAAAGTTGCTAATGCTTTCAGCAAGAAATGTTTGATTCTGCAGGAGTTCAAAGTAAATACTTTAGGTTTTGATATCCTCAAGGAAATGTACAGAGATGATGCATATTTTAAAGAAGCTTATGAAGCATGTGAGAATCCGGTTATCAGAGACAGAAGCCAATGGACTGAATATATGATTCAGAATGGAATACTGTTCAGGGGTAATCAGTTGTGTATTCCGAAGAGTTCTATGAGAGAGAATCTTTTGAAGGAAAAACATAGTGGAGGATTGGCTGGACATTTCGACCATGATAAGACTTTTTCACAACTAAATGGCTCATATTATTGGCCAGGAATGAGAACAAATGTCAAGAAATTCATGAACAAGTGCAGAATTTGCCAGCATGCGAAGGGAAAGAGACATAATACAGGGTTGTTTCAACCATTTCCAGTACCAAAGAGGCCATGGGATGTGGCAAGTATGGATTTTGTGTTAGGACTGCCAAGGATGCAAATAGGGTGTGAATCAATCTTTGTGGTAGTCGATAGATTTTCAAAAATGGCACATTTCATTCCATATCAGAAAACCAGTGATGCAACTCACATTGCAAATCTGTTTTTCAAAGAAGTTGTTAGACTTCACGGCTTACCCAAGAGTATTGTATCGAACAGGGATACCAAATTTGTTGGTCATTTTTGGAGGACCATATGGAAAAAACTAGGGACTAATTTATCTTTTAGCTCAACATATCTTCCTCAGACAGATGGGTAGACTGAGGTAGTAAACAAAAGCTTGGGAGATTTATTAAGGATTTTGGTAGCTGAACATCATAGTCAGTGGGATCAGATTCTACCACAAGCAAAATTTGCATATAATGATTCACCAAACAGGAGTACAGGACAAACCCCATTCCAGATCATGTATGGAAATTAGCTAAGAGGAGTATCTGAGTTGAGAGACTTAGAGAAGAGTGAATTCAGAAGTGCTAGTGTAGAGGATTTTGCAGGAGGAATGCAGGAGCTCCACAGCAAAATCAAGGAGCGATTGCAAAATTCAAATTAGGAATATAAGCACAGAGCAGATCAACACACAAGAGAACTTCAGTTTGAAGTAGGCGATTTGGTTTTTGCGCATCTTAGAAAAGAAAGGTTTCCAAGGGGAACATACAACAAGCTGAAGATGAAGAAAATTGGGCTGTGCAAAATCATAATAAAGTTTGAGGCAAACGCTTATGAGATTGGATTGCCAGATGGGGTCAAAATATTACCCTTATTCAACATAATAGATCTGTACCCTTACAGAGATGATGAAACAAGAGTAGAGGATAATTATAAAGAAGTCCAATGGATTAAAAAATTGCCTATAGTTGAAAATCCGCAGATGGAAAAGAAAATTGATCAGAGAGTTGGAAAGAAAACCCGAAGAAAGACATATTATGAATATTTGGTCAAGTGGGAAGGACACCCAATTGAAGATGCCAGTTTGGAGAGAGAAGTAGATATCCAAAGACATGGACAAACGTTACAAGAGCTCATGAATAGGAGTTCATGAATTTTCTATCCAGAGGAGTATGATGTAGGAGCATCGTAAGCAACCAACAAAGCAAGCGCGAAGGCAAAGACAGTTGGAACACACTAGCGCACATTTTGAAAATGTTTTAAAATTAAATGAAGAGACATTAATGTAATAGCGGAGAGACGTATTTACATTTATTCTTTGAAGATTGTAAACAGATCTTGAGCATTGTTCACATCTGTTGGATAAAGAGGCATTTATTGTAATTTATAAAAAGTTGTTGTAGCTTTTATTTTAGATTATATAGCTTGTAGTGTAGGAGGAAAAATGGATAGAAGGACACTCTCGCTTGTATCATTGTATGATTCCCAATGGTAGATTATTCAGAATTTTTTAAGCTGTAGAGATGTAGAGAGAAAGAACACAAATAAGAATCCATGTATAGGAACACTTGATTTAATATATGAGAAAGCTTTGACTCAATTTCATGGTGTTATTATACTTACTGTTTACAACTGTTGAATGGTATGTTCACAATGTTTTGTTTCTATGTTATGCATTTATTTCAATGTTGTGTGTGTATGAATGCTCTTGAATTCATGTCGAATATATGAAATCTGTGAGGAGAGAAGAATGAGTTTCAATTGTTTCTCTTCCTGAGAAATCCTGCAAAGAGTGCAGTGAACGTACTCAAGGTGTGCGTCGACGAAGTTTTGAGTTTTATCTCAGAAAGCTCAGGAGAGATACTGTTGTTTTCATACTAGCAGAAGTGTAGAGATAGCACAGAGTCGTGCAAGGCATGCGTAGGCATATTGAAGTCTTAGACTTTATCAACCGAGGAGGGAGGTTGAAGGACTGTTGTTGTAAGGAGTGCAGAGAGTCGAAGGACCAAATAACCAGAGGTTATTTGTGAATTCTGCAAGGAGTGCGTGCATAATCACTAAGGAACCCCCTGAGGTTATGACAGAAAGCTCAGGAGGGAAAGAACCTTGAAGATTTCAAGGGAAGGTGAGTGTCGAGGCCACTCAGCAGGAAGAAAGCTCATAAGAGTTGACGCCAGAATGTTCAATGGAGGAATATTGAAAGTTGGAACAGATGGTGGAGTCACCTCAAGGAGAAGTGTCGATTTTCCATGGGCTGTTGGATCTAGTTAACCAGCGAGAGAGATAGGCCAAGACTTACTCAACATCTGAAGCTTAGGAGGAATACTGGCCATTGGATTCGGATCAACGAGGGTCATTGATCTCACGTCCTTGAATTTCACCATTTCAAAATTCGGGAAGTGGAGAGGGTTGTGACTCAGAGTCGAGAGTCGTGAACTCACAATTCACAAAGTCTTGAAAGGATTAGGACCATCATATCATGAGGAGTGGTGAGCCTTTGATATGTGGAAAGGGATCTTTTTGGTTTCAGAAGTCAGCATAAGGAGTTGTTGCATAGCAGAATGTCGATATGCGAAATCCTGGTTGCTGAAAATAATTGGCCCAACTCATAGTCAGAGGTCACATCAGAGAAAAGTCAAGGAAGGAATCAAATTCCCGTTGGTCGTTTCATGTTTTGAGGATTTTTGAGTCAAGGGGGATCACATCTGGAATCACGAAGTCGTGAAAGCCGAAATGCCCACTTGGGTAAAGGTTGTGGTCATATCAGAGATCATGTGGGAGTGAGTTGGTGCTTAGTGTTTCTTTGCATGAGCGCAACTCCAAAGAAGGACCTGTGGATACACACTTGAGGGTGTGAGTGATTTCCTGTGGAGGAATAAAAGAGTCAATTGGAATCTTAGGGAGATAAAGAACGATCCTAATACCGGGAGGTCGCACAGAACCTACTGAGGTAGGGCGTGCTGCGTCAGATAGTCATATGTATTATGTCTCTTTATTTCCGTATGTGTTTCCTGTTACCTTTTATTTCATATCTTATATTGTCTATTTCAGAATGAAGTTTCGAACCTGTGGATTCATTGTACAATGCCCCTTGTTCGTGCCACTTGGACAAAACGTTTTCCTCTCAAGCTAACTTTGAATTCGTCCATAGCGACGCTCTTGAGTTAATTTTTATGTTTTTCTCCCGCCACACTTTACAGTTTACAATGAAGGCTATTGCTTGCCTAGTCTTCTCCTCTCGAATCCAGTCACTGAGTCATTTGTTCCATCTCTTCCTCAGATCAACCCCATAGCCCAAGTTTTACTTTTATTTTCCAATATAACCAGAAACCATTTTACCATAGGTGTCAAATCTAGCCATTATTTTCAAAGTCATATCCTGCATGGAGATCGCACCATTTCTTAGAGAGCCCTCTCTAGATCCGAAAGGCTAGTTTCGGGTCTCAAAGTTGGTTGAAAATGTTACATTCGTTGTCTTTTTATCAGCCAAATATATTTACGGAGTGTTAACATTCTGGTGCCATTACCATGGATAGAATTGAATGAAACTTTCCCTGAGAAGAATGACATTGTGTCAGTGCTAAGGTCTGAGAGAAGCAGACACTTAGGCACATGTTGGCTGTATTTCTTCTCTGGTGACTCCACACATCAGAAAATCAGTTGAAGGTGATTTCATTGGTAGAAGAATCCAGAGCTAAATTTTTCATGGTGAATCCAATCAAGCTTCAAATGCAATTCAAAGACTCCTCTAGAAAATGAGACCTATTGACAGAGATATGGAAGAGCAGTAGGGAAAAATAAGGTACTCGAGCTTAAGTTTAGTTCAAGAAATAATTTTTTGTGTTATAAATATCTTCTTTTCCTTTCCTAAGTTTTTCAAAATAATATTTCTTCACTTACTGCATTCAAATGAATCCCAGAGATCTACCCTTGTGTATCCTTCATTGAAAACTGTAGGTATACCTCCGTATTGTATAGCCGATATTCACCAAGCTCCTTCCTCTGAGCCATATGATGTTCATGATCATTCTTTTCAGCTTAATGAAACCAAAGATGAGCTTGTACCTTCTGTTCTTAATCCTACACCCTCCAAGATTCAAGAAAGATATAGTCCTCTTAAATTTCCTTCCATCCTTCATGACTTTCCTTTGAAACATTATAAGTATCTTCCTAGGTTCGATGGAGAGATTGATGGACAATCAACTTAAAACCATATTCAAGTCTTTGAGAATTTCATAGACCTTTTTGAGATCGAGCATGATGATGTGTCTATGAGGTCCTTTTCTTAGTCCTTACAAGGAGATGCCAAACCATGGTTCAGACATCTGCAGCCTCAGTCGATTAGCTCGTGGGATGAACTGAAAGAAGTTTTTCGTAGGTTTTGGGGTGAGAAAAAGTCATTGGATTTACTCCTTTCATAGTTTTATGCCATGAGAAGAATGAAAGATGAAACCATCTCAAATTTCAGTAGGAGGTTTGCTAGTCTTTATTATAAACTGCCTAAAGAAATCCAACCTCCTGAAGTTGCTGCCATGCTCCATTATGTAACAACCTTTCAACCAGACTTATCTTTTTTTTTGATGGAGAGGAAGTTTATGTCTTTGCAATAGATGTTCAACAATGCTCAAGAAGTTGAAGAAAATATTCAAGCATGTAAACAGATTCAAATTGAGGAGTTGGATGCTAAAGAGCATGACAATGAATATGAACAAAGAACAATTGATTTGAATCTTGAGAAGAGGGTCAATAATTTCATATGTCCTCTTGAAGTTTTAAATGTTGATGATTTTGCAAAGGATTATATTCCTCTTATTGAAAAAGAAGGTTCTAATTTAGATTCTGATCCATTCCATGATAAGCACGAGATCAATTGTTTTATGTATTCATTTGTAGACAATCAAGAAAATGAATTTGCAAATCAGCGTCCTGAAGAGCAGGTTGATGTACCAAGATTTTTCCTGTTAGATGACATTGCAGATGTTGTTGATTTGTCTTTATATGATAAATATGATGATGATTATGATGTTGAATTCCTAGACCAACCAACTGCATGTTATCTATGAAAAATATTCATTTTCAGTAGTGTAATGAGAGAAATCAATGTACATATCACAGTTACAAAGAAGGAAATGAAGAAGGTTTTGAATCAAGTGAAAGAACCTTGCCATTTTGCTTTGCTTCTTTTGAATTATTGAAGAAAATTTTTTGTAATGTTCCAAATCATAAATCCTCCAGGCATGATGTTGAATATGAAGAAAGAAGTGGACTTGCAAATGAAAACTGTCTTCCATTATGTTTTTCTTCCTTTGAATTGTTGAAAGTAAATTATGAGATAATAGAGGAAGCAATGGAGTCTGATTGCATTCACAGTGACATTGTTTTACATGAGAAAATTGTTATCAGTGAAGAGGACCAACAACCTTCTCATACTTTTAATGACCCTTTTGTTGATTACATGGAAAGTTGTTTCAGTTCATATTTGCAGCTTATGATCAACTACCAGCTTGGAAATAAATATGATGGTAAATCAACATTAGTGTTAGATATGGATTGCTTTCCACTAGGGGTTTCATTTCAGCCAACATTGTCTTCTGATTCAGAAAATTGTTATTTCCAGTAGTCTCCACATATTCTTCAGCCTTTTGTGGTAATCAACAGGTTGAATTGCATGAAAACAAGGATGCAATGGAAGGGGTGAAACATGATTGTTTTTTTATGCATGTTTTGGAGGGTCCATTTGCAGTTTTGTTGGAGGCGGTAAACAACCCAAATGGTTTTAATTTTTTGAGATTGGAATTTATAGATAAATTTTTGAACGAATTAACAGTAAACAAGTTTTGGAGAAAGCATGTACAAAGAAAGAAAAAGGTGGATAAAGTGCTTGCATGGTTGTATTGGCACTTTGATTTCACTTGATTGACATCTTTTTGAGAAGTTAGGGTAGGTAGGAGTGCGAATAAGCTTGGTACTATGAACATTTCTTTTAGCAATATGCATTTTTCATTTTCATCTTAGTTTCAAATTTCAGTTTGGAGCATATACAATTTTGGGTTTTCAGCGGATGCAGGTTACAAATTACAGTTGGAAATTTGAGTTTGGGAGAATCCCAATGGATTGGCACCTGGTCTACTTTTCTTAGCTACCTCACAGGGAGGATAGCAAACCCGTTAGAGCCAACTGTTAGCACCATGATTTTCATGGCTAAGGTTAGAGGTTTTTCTACAATTCGCAAAGTCATGCCTGTTAGCACCCATGTTATTTTTATGCCTGGCAACATCTAGCATCTCCAAGGGCCATTTTCAAAAGGAAGCTTATCATTTATTTATTCCCATTTCAATTTGCAACTATGCGCTGCAAAATTCATTGTGCACTGCAAAATTCACTGCGCACTACAAAATTCACTGCGCACTGCACAGACGATGATGTCGAGCATAGGATGTTGTCGTGCAGAGAGTGTCGTCACATAGAGGATGTTGTCTTGCAGAGGATGTTATCGTGCAAAGAAGGTTGTTGCACATAGGATGTTGTCGCGCAGTGGATTTCGTCACGTAGTGGGATTTCATGCATAGGATGCTGTCGGGCAAAGAAGGTTGTCATGCAGTGGATTTCATCGCACATACGATGTTGTCACGTAGTGGATTTTCCTGTGCATAGGCTACATGTCGCACTGTGAAAATTATTTGTTTAGTGGTCAACTTCAAGAACAATTTCTGACCAACTGGAGAGGAATTTTTAAAATCCTCGAGACATTTTTGTCGAGGACAAACCAAATAATAAAAACCTCTCTCAGATTTGTAAAATGTGTCATGGATTGGGAGATTAAAAGGAATATTTGAGCCCTATTTTTCAGTTTTTTTGATTTCTTGTCCGAGACATGTTTTTGCGACACGTATTCCGGCCAGCTGGAGATGAATTTCAAGAAACCAAGAGAGGTTACTGTTGCATAGAAGACTTGTTGTGTAGGGAGGAAAAAGTGTCCAACAGTGCAAATGATGGGTCATAACAACCATATGGTCGAATTTGGATCATGATAAATGACTGTAAAGAATATTTCGGTTACGATTATGATTTGGCAAAGTCGGGTTTTCTATTTTTAGTAAATCCATTGAAGTTATTGTTCTCTTTCAAAGAAAACGAATCCATGATTCCATGAGAGAGTAGCCCGATCCTAAAATCCAAGAGCTATAGTGGTGCAACAAGCATGTGTACGCGGGCAGTAGTGGTGAAGGGCACGTACATATTCAAAAATAGTGTTTTTAATAAGAGTTTCTCAGTGATGGCTTAGCAAAATTTGCATGTAAGAGGGCCAAAGTCCAAGTATGCATGTATGGAGCAATTTAGGGTTATAAAAGATACTCACATGTTCAACTTAAACTAGCAAATCAACACAGATTTCTACCAATTCAAAGGCTAAAGGGGATGATAGTAGATATGGATGGAGTGCGCACTAAGGCCAATTTCGAAGTGATAGAGATAGTGGATGGAACAACACCTTATTCGACATTGCTTGTCTTGGATTGGGCGTTTGAAAATTAGGACATAATCAAATTAAAGATGAGGAAGATGGAATTCAATTCAGGAGAATAGAGAGTCATTGCACCATTGGATCCATCACAAGGAGAAAGGTTTATAGAACCCACTTGTTTAGACCTGGAGGAAATTAACCAGTTGTACAGAACAAACATGAAATATGAAGATTATGTAAATCCAACTGCAGATGGGTTACTCACCTGGAGAAGTATCACGTCATGCGCATCAGACTTAGATACAAGGTTAGAGAATTGTCACTAGAGGTTACACGAAGTGCCCACAAGAAGATGTGCAAGAATAGACCACACAGTAAGATGGGTAGGTACAGAGATAAGGGAACCTCCCAGCTTCTATGGGGTGAATGAATTAGAAGCATTCTTAAAAATATATGAAGGTGAAGTCTTATAAAATCAGAGGCTCTTAGCCCTAGATATATCACTCAAGGAAACACCTGGAAGATGGTGGGGTGCACATAAAGAAATAGTCAAGGAATGGTACCAATGTAAGTGGTTACTGCACATCATATTTGGTACAGAACAGGGAAGCAACCAATTACAGAAATACGACGGATGGGGGGTACTAGCAGAACACTTGGAGAAGTGCATAACACTATGGAGTATGACACCACCATAGGAAATTCCTCATCATTTTATTCACACATAAGAAGGGATTCCAACAAACTGGTATACAGACCAGGAATTGTGTAGAGGAACTACAAATTGGAAAGCATTACAACCAAATTTTACAGTCACTTTCTCATTTGAACATGAGAAACCCAACATAGACTCAACACTCAAACAAATCAGAGGGGTGATATTCATTAAAGAACCAGAAGTTGAACTTATGACTGAAGATCAGCAACAGAACAAACAAACAGTAAAATAACTACTTTCATCCTACCATGTGTAGGACGAAGCACCAGATGAATATGACCTGCACAACCTTCAGATAACGAAAGTTGAAGGTGAAAGAGAGGTGGAAGGACCACCTTTGGAATCAGAAGTATTTGCTGTGTCGATCAAGGTATACCGTATCTATATAATTGCGCAATATCAGGGCATATCCAACTTCAAAGCAACCAGGTATATTATATGGATCCAAGAATGAAGGGATCTAGAAAAGGAATGGCTACAACTGCGCTATTGCGTCAAGGAAGAGGATGTAGAGATTACCATCAAGGATTGGCAAGATTATTGGAGAGTTCCAATTTTGACTCAATAGATTCCTACCGATAAGGAGGCAGATGCAGGGAAAGAATAGACACATGTTGGAGATAAAGTTGCGCCCAAGAAACCAATGCCAAGTCAGAATCCAACAAAACAAAAGAAACAGGGTGCACCAAAGAAAGGTACCCAGGTGGGGAAAAAGGACACCACCCAGGCACTGAAAGAACATGACGAAGGGGATGAGACAACATAAGGAACCACATCAAGTTCTACCCAATAGGAACAAGGCCAAACCAAGAGGCCAATTGTTGGCACAGGGGCAAACCCAGGTTTCCGCTCCAAGAGTGCACCAACAAGACCTAGCTACTGGCCCTTTCGGCAATACCTGCGAGATATATGTAGTCTCACCTGAAGCATCTATGAGGGGGTTGTAGGAAAGAGATGTCTACAACCAAGGGGAATATCAAATGGATCGACTACCATAACAACGCAACATTTATATATCACTTACCAACTTAGCTCTACTCTGCGCAACTATCTATCGGATCTAACCTAGTAATGCAATAACAATATATCAAATGGAAAAGAACATAACATCACACACAACATAAGGTATATGTGGTTCACCCTCTCTCTAGGGCTACGTCCACATAACTGTGTTTTATAATATATTAAGATGAAGCATACATTTCTTGTCTGCGCTCTTAGCTAGAAGATCTTTTTTCTTCTCCTCTCTGTCTCTCCCTTTCCTGCACACCCAGCTGCAGGACTTGATCTCCGCACCCAGTTGAAGATCTTACAATACCATAAGGCTCTTACACTTTGTACTTCTCTCTCTCACACAATAATCTCTCATGCCAATAACAAAACTAGAACAAACCCTCTTCCCTCATATAGGTTCTTATTTATACATTACAATCACTCACTGACAGCCTTAGCCTGAAACCTAGGTGTCAAAACCCTAGATACCAAAACCCTAGGTATCCAAAACCCTAGGTCAAATTGACCCACGTTTTTAGGGCTTTGCCAGCCTATCTTTCCTTCCTTCTCGCGCGGTGCTCCAAAGCATCCAACGGTGGATTTTTCCTCTTGCTGAGTTGTCCATGATCCATCTTCCTTGCTGATCTATCATCCTCGATCTCCTTGTCCAATTTCTTGCTTCCTTCTACTTTGCTCCGTCTTTTCTGCTCTTTTGATCACTTCGAACCAGTAATAGTCGATGTGTCTGCCGCGTAGTTCACATTTCGTATTTTCTTCCTTAATCTTCACTTTCTTCCATAGCCAAGGGCCAACAGGCCCCCAACACTCACATGTGACTCGTCCCGAGGCACTTCAGATCTGATCCTTCTGTTTTACTTCGACTTTAGACTACACAGTGCATCCTTTTCTTTCTTCTATATGCCTCCTCTCCTTCCTTGTGCAGACTGTTTTTTCTATGTCTAGTACCCAGTTTCAACTGCACCTGGTACCTAGACCCTTTTCCTTATGCTTTAACATAGAGTTGCAAGGCAGCTGGTTGTCACAGTACAATTTCAACCAGCTCCCATTCACTAATCCTTCCTTCCATTCTCCATTCAAAGTATTCAACTGTGCAAATCCTCCTTCTATAACATAAGTGACCTCATATGGCCCGAGCCAATGCGTTCTGAACTTCCCAGGATGTTTTATGAACTTACTGTCATATACCAGTACTAGATCGCCTTGTTTAAATGCCTTCTTCTTGATGTGTCTGTCATGGTAGGCCTTCTCTCTTTCCTTCTGTACCTGCTGATGGAATCCTGCAATAAATTTGTCTTCCTCTAGTTCAACCAACTGTGCAAGCCTTTCTCGAACAACGCTAGTGTCATCCATATCTGTAAAGGCAACAATTCTTAAGCTTGGTACCAAATATTCCATTGGGACAATGGCTTTGAGACCATACACAACCTTAAAAGGAGTATGCATTGTTATCTTCTTACAAGTGGTTCTATAGGCCCAAAGTACCATTGGTACTCTTAAATCCTAGTCATCTCTATTAACATTGCAAATATTCGTTAGCGTTGTCTCCAAGATTTTGTTGAATGCTTCAAATGTCCCATTTGCTTGTGGATGGTAAGGCGTGCTCTTCTGATTATGGATTGCAAATTACTTAGTCAGGGATTCAACTATTTTGTTTATGAAATGTGTGCCTTGATCACTCATAAGGATCTTTGGGCATCCAAACCTAGTTATGATGTCATCAAATGTGAATCACGCATCTTAGTTGCACTACAATCCTTAACTGCTCTTGCTTCAGCCCATCTGGTCAAATATTATGTCGCAGTAATTATGTACCTTGCTCCTGTGTGCTTTCCTGGTGGGTTTATAGTTCCTACGAAGTCAATGGACCATTTCTCAAATTCCTGTAAGGTTAGATGTGGTGCTAATGGAATTTCATCTCTTCTGGACGGTTTCCCAACTCTTTAGCATACATCGCGGGCTCTGTAATAGTCCTTGGCATCTCTGTGTAAGGTAGGCCACCAAAGGCCATCTCTAAGAAACTTCTACGTAGTTGCTTTCCCTGTGTAGTGTCCTCCTACGATGCCTTCATGAGATTCTGTGAGGATCAATGGTCGCTCTGCCTCTATAACACACCTCCTCAATATCTCATCAGGTCCCATTTTGTATAGCTGCCCAACTATAAGTGAAAAGTCTGCAACGCACACTACTAGTTGTTTCTTCTGGGGAATTGTATACTCACTCGGTGTCATTCCTGTTGACAAGAAATGAACTATCTCTGCGAAGTGGCCATCAATCTTTCTAATGGATAGCAGTTGTGCATCCGATAGTGTATCCTCCAAACTGGTCAGCTCTTCTCCATGTTCCAACCTCAGCAAGTGGTCAAGACCTTTGTTCATTCTTCCTGGCTTAACCACAATTTCGAAATCATATTCCTGAAATAGCAGAAGCCATATGGATATTCTCCCCCCCAACATTGGCTTTTTGACTAGGTATTTCATCACGCAGTGATCAGTAAACATTTTAAAGTGTCCTCCCAACAAGTAGTGGCAAAATTTCTGCAGTGCATACACCATGTCGAACCCTTCTCTCTCAGTAGTGGTGTAATTAATCTCAGTGGTTGATAGCTTCCTACTAGGAAAAGGCTAACGGGTGGTCGATGTCTCCTGTTCCCGGTTGTGATAACACAACTCCCAATGCAATGGAAGATACATCGACATGCACGTGAAATTCCTTTCTCCAATCTGGAAAAACCAAGATAGACACAGTAACGATCTTTTGTTTCAACGTGTCGAAGCTCTGTTGGGTTTCTTTTGTCGAGTGAAATTGACAGAATTTATTCAAAAGATTCTCCATATGCACTTTAATCTAGGCATATCCTTTAATTAACTTCTTGTAATATCTAGTATGTCCCAGCACAGTGCACAGCTCTTTGACTGAAGTAGGAGGTGGCAAATCAACTATAATGGCAGTTTTAGATGGGTCTACCAGTAATCCCTACTTGCATACAATATGAACTAACAACACTCCAAATGGTGAGAAGAAGATGCACTTATTTAGATTCAAGGCAATTTGACACCGCCTGCATTTGTCCAACATTATCCTTAGACATTCAATATGATTTTTCAATAAACCAAAAACAATCCAATCATCAAAATATGCTTCTAGAAATTTATGTAGAAACTCCTTAAATGCTTCAACCACCACCTTAGAAAAGATGGTTGGGGCATTCTTCAATCCAAATGACATCACTGTATATTGGTAGGATCCCCATTCTATTGAAAATGTGGTCTTATGGCGATATTCCCTGGCAATCCAGATCTGATGGTATCCTGAAAATCCATCTGTAAAATAATTTACCTCCTGGTCTCCCGCATGATCTAACACTTTGTCAGTGAATGGCGTAGGGAAGGGTTCATGCAAACATGCATCATTCAACTTTTGGAGATTTATGTAGATCCTGATCTCTCATGTCTTCTTGTCTTGTACCACCATAGGGCTAACCCACTCTGATTCTTCAACAGGTTCTATAATCCCTACTTCCAGCATTCTGTTGAGCTCAATCTTCACTTTCTCCTTATATTTAAGGTTCAATATGTAGGGTATCTATTTGACTGGTCTTGCATCTGGTTTCAAAGGGATCCTCATCTCTCCCATAGGCCCTTTAATGCCCTTCATATCAGTGAACTTGGTCTGAAACAACTCCTGATATTCATGTAGTAACTCCGTTATCTTGTCAATAGTAGCAGCATCCCAATAATGTCCAACATTTGCAACCTTCGGTGTTTGATCTATTCCAATATTGACTTTCTTAATCTTGATTAGATGTCTATTAAATGGTATCTCAACTCCTAGTCCTTCCACATCTCTCTGTCCCTCTGTTTCCGCGATGTTCACCTTCCTCGAATCATCGTCTTCATCAATATTGATGTTGTAACAGCCTTGGAATTTCTGGAGGGGCATAGTCCATTCGTCCTCTTCTTGTTCTAAAGGAAGGTTAGAGGCCTCCTCAAATACTTTCTGTCTTACAATCTATAACTCTTGATATATTGAAGGATATTGACTTTCAAATAAGAAGGTAGTTACAAAATTCTGAGTCATACCTTCCCAATCTGCAGTGATGAGGCACAGCTCTGCTTGAAGGTACCAGTTGATAGGGGTTGTGTCCAGCATGTCAGTGAATTTGTGCAACCACTTCTCTTGAGGAATGTTTCTCCATGCTTCCTCGTAACTTTTCACATGGTGCTTCGGACAACTTCGACCTATATACCGAACTTCGTAGCCTTCTACTTGTGCTAAGAACCGTGTTCTCATCAAAGTATGACATTGTACCCAGTCTGTAATGTTGTTTTTGTGTGTCCCCCACCATATTCCTGGTGTTTATTTCAAGGCTTCATCCATTGCCAACAATATTTTTTGTGTTGGTACACTTTCTTCAAAGTCCGACAAGAAAGTTTCCAAAGGATTCAGACTATCAAAGGTGGGTAAGTTACTTACTGTTGTGTCGATCCAACGAACTTCTTTGGTTAATCTAGCACATTGCCTTGTAGATACTGCATACATTTTGTTTTTCTAGTTCTCCAGTGCTTCTTATGAATCTGATGAACATGCGCTATCACATCGCCAACTTAGGTTCCCATCGGTTGTAGGATTAATGTAATCCTGTTGTCTGGCTGTTAATTTGTATATGTTTTCCAGCTCATATGCACGGTCTTCCTCTCTGATGGGATTTGTGTATCATTGACCTTCATATGGATCTAAAGGAGGAATGAACCTAAGGACATCTCTTTCAAAATTCATTCGTCTTTTCTTTAAATCAACCACAATGGAATTAATGAAAGCCCAATCAATTCCTAACAGCGCAGGGTAAGGACAACTATCATCAACTATCTCAATTACCTCAAAATTTGCAAACGTCCTTACTCCATCGATGCCCATAGGGATGTGTTCTAGTCTTCCAAAGGGGCTTACAACTGGTTGATTATCCATCCTAAGCCTGATAGGGGAATAGATCAACTTAGGTTTTCCCATTAGTGCCCAGGTTTTCTTTGTCATGACATTGACCTCCGACCCTAAGTCGAGGACCACATAGTCTATATCATACTCTCCTATTTGAGCATTCAAGAGTAATTCCCTATTTTTCCTTCTCCTTTTAGAGACATGGTGTACTTCCCTATTCAGTAAGGGGTCTATCTTTCCTAGCTCATACTATTTGATTAAATTTTGTAGCTCTTGTACAATGCTCTCATCCTGAATCAACTTAATACAAGTATATACAAATTCCATGAGCTTGCTTACCTCTTTTCCTTCTTTTGGCAAAGCAGTTTGATCAAATTCCATAGGCATTCCATATTCTCTTAATTCTGGTCGTGTCTTTGATGAAGAACCTTGGTCTCCCCTGAATTCTTTTCTTGCTTCGTCAAATACTTGTTTTTCTTTCTTTGCATCAAAAGTTTGTGTCTTCTCTGCAGATTTCCTGACTCCTGATTATTCTTTAGTTTTTCCTTGGGTCATTTTGTCTTCTTATGTAACATCACCTCCTCTGGTGATAACAACGACTCTAGGGTCCTCTCCGCGAGCTTCAACGTATATTAGTTGCACTTGCGGGTTCTGTTGAGGTCCTCGTCTCTCCTGAGGCTTAGCTACCAGCACATGACAATCTTCCATAACATGTTCGAATGAATTGCAGTAGCTGCAAGTAGTGCAAGGGTTCTGACAGTCCCTTGTGAGGTGTCATGGCTACATGCAGTTGTAACAGATCATCTATTCTCAGCCTCGACCCATACCTCCTCCTCGTCCTCTTCCTCTGAATCCACCACGAGGGTTGAAGTTTCTCTCCTAGGGGAGTTATACTACGTAGTGTTTCCTTCTTGCTATACTTTTCCTTGAATTTTTTATATGTCTCTTGACCTTTCATGCATGAGGTCATGAGCCCTACAATCCCTATCATCATGCCCCACAGAATTACATAACGTACAATACAAATTTGTGGGTGTCTGAACATATTTTTTCATTTAATAGCACTCACCAGGGCGATATCTATTTTTGCATACCTCACACTAGGGTATTGTGACTTGCTTCAAGGGGCTCGGAGCTCCAGAGGACAAGTATTCATGAAATAGGGGATAGTGTTCCTTGTCGTGGCATTCTGATTTGAATCTGACACACTAGATGTATTCTCTTTTATCTTTTCCCTTGTCTTTCTTCATATCTTCAACCTGCAGAGACAAACTAGTTAGCTGACTCAATATTTGACTCATACCTGAGCTGGATTCTCCCATAGGGGCTGATTCTAACTTCATGGAAATCTCCAGCGCCTCAACCTACGAAGCGATCTTTTGTTGCATCAAAGGAACTTTGCTGTTCATATGGGATCTGAAAAGTCAACTGAACTATTAAGGTCTTGAACGTCTGATCGAATTCCCAAACAGGTTCAACTACCTTCTTCTTGATCTCTTTCATCTCTGTAATACATTGTGACTCCGATTTGGGTTTCTTGAACTCTGCAATCAATGCATTCTTGATCTCATTCAACGTCTTAGGTTGTGCAAGTCCTTGGACAAGCTTCATGTACCAACTCAGAGCTCAATCCCTTAGGGTAGTACTAAGCTGAGTTCTTTTAACAACTTCGTCGGTGACATTCTTAATACTCCACACAACTTCACATAGGAACCAGTGTTGATCAGGGTCTTCAGACCCATCTCCCCTAAAAATAGGGAGCCTCATCTCATCTGCCATAGATATTCCGAGGGTTCCTGACTGATTATGTGGTGGAATACTAGGGACAATGCTCTAAACGCTCTGGTGGCTTGGATTACTCTGATTTCTTAATGCTACTGAATCAACAAGAGGAATACTAGTACTTACTTCAGCAGTCTGCATAGTTCCTGAAGTTTCTCACTCTTCCCGGCGAGGCTCTTCAAATTTCCCTTCCTCTGCCCTAGAGGGTTCTGAATGCTCTTCGTCCATTAGATCTACCTCTTCTCCACTGTAAAAACCCTCATCCCCGTAGTTCTTCTTAAATAGGTTCGCAAGATGAACTTCTCTGAATGCTCTCCCATTACGCGTATGTCTTGCCTCTGTGTCGCTGTCACTGTCTGAATTCTTGAACATTATCCTTTTCCAATCTGACCAACTACTGCATCTTCAAGATGTTCTTCTCTTGCTATAGCATCTTAATCCTCAACTTCATAAAATGTACAAATTTTCCTCTGGGTCCCTTGAAGAAATATCTCTTGGCTTAGCTATATGACTCTACTCTGTCAACAACAAACTCGATGATGTACCCTCCAATGGTGCTATCGAACCAGTGATCTACTTCTTTTGACATGACGTTATCAACTCTCTTGACCTTCTTGATCAACGTCAGCGTCCAAACTACAGGAGGTCTAGATCTGATCTCAAGTTGGGTATATGCTAACGTAGCTAACCACTCATATATCTCCTGATGGATTCCTCCAAAGAAAATCTCCTATATATCAATAAGGATATATCTTCCTAACCAATCTTTTGTACTAAGATTAGGGTTCTTGTTCTAGGTTTCAACAAATTCCTTTTCTTGATCCTCTATCCACTTCTGAATCTCTGTCTTTGATGGGAACCACCTTGATATTCCCTCAAGAAGATTCTTGTCCCGACAATGGAACCATTTGTTGGCAGAGGGGCAGACCCAGGGTTCAGCTCCAAGAACGCACCAACACGCCCTAGCTATTGGCCCTTTCGGCAACACCTGCGAGGCAGATGCAGTCTCACCCGAAGAAGCTATGAGGGGGTTGTAGGACATAGATGTCTACAACCAAGGGGAATATCAGGTGGATTGACTACCAAAACAACACAACATTTATATATCACTTACCAACTTATCTCTACTCCGCACAACTATCTATCAGATCTAACATATTAATGAAATAAAAGTATATCAAAGGGAAAAGAACATAACATCACACACAACACAACGTATACATGGTTCACCCTCTCTCTAGGGCTACACCCACATAACTGTGCTTTATAATATATTAAGATGAAGAATACAGTTCTTGTCTGCGCTCTTAGCTAGCAGATATTCTTTCTTCTCCTCTTTGTCTCTCCCCTACCTGTGCACCCAGCTGCAGGATTTGATCTCCGCACCTAGCTGAAGATCTTACTATACCAGAAGGCTCTTACACTTAGCACTTCTTTCTCTCACACAATAATCGCTCATGCCAATAAAAAAACTAGAACAAACCCTCTTCCCTCATCTAGGTTCTTATTTATACATTACAATCACTCACTGACAGCCTTATGCCAAAACCTAGGTGTCAAAACCCTAGATACCAAAACCCTAGGTATCCAAAACCCTAGGTCAACTTGACCCGCATTTTTGGGGCTTCGCCAGTCGGTCTTTCCTTCCTTCTCGAGCGGTGCTCCAAAGCATCCAACGATGAATTTTTCCTCTTTCTGAGTCGTCCACGATCCATCTTCCTTGATGATCTGTCATCCTCGATATCCTCGTCCAACGACTTGCTTCCTTTTACTTCGCTCCATCTTTTCTTCTCTTTTGCTCACTTCGACCCAGTAACAATCATTATGTCTTCCACGCAGTTCACATTTCGTCTTTTCTACCTTAATCTTCGCTTGCTTCCATAACCAAGGGCCAACACTGATCATACACGTCATGGGTGCGCAAAAGAAGGCTAAGGTGAAAAAGATGCCACCAGAATATACAATCACTGAGAACGATTGAGACGTCATGGCTGAACAAGTCCATGACTGGGCAGTTGAGGAGTTTGAAGATGCTCATCACCAAAGGGACCGAATTCATGATGAGCTGACTGACATGAGGCAAGTCCTAGAGAATATCAGAGAAGCGTAGAGGGCGGACAAAAGAACAAAGTCATTCCCCGCAACATCAGAAGCAGGAGCCAAGGCTGCGCCAAGCGAACAAGATATGATCCAGATGATAGCATAGGCGATCCCGACTTTCCATGTTACACCCAACATGTTGGGCATGGATGAGATCGTAGGCCAGACACCCTTGAAAGATCTGGTGCAGATATAGTTGGTAATGGGGCAGATACCAACCAAGGCACTATATAAACTACAAGTTAGTGTCGCGCATGAGGTACAATCGCGCACATGCACAGATGCAAAAGAGTTGCATCACACAAAGGACAACAAAGAGGATTTGGAGTTGGTGCTTGAGTAAGTCAAGCTCGAGACCAAAGACGTGAAATAGGCTTGAGTAGGGATTGGTTGTAGCCAATGAAAGAATCCCAAAAAGCGCACAAATAGAAGAGCCCACGACACTGCAGAAAATTGATCAGATTGTGAAACAATTGATCAATACAAGTAGGAAATAGAGAACCTCCAAGAACAAATCATCCCTGCCACTCCCCTGGAGGTGAAGGAACAAAGGAAGAAGGAAGAAACAAGTCAGATGGAGGAAATGGAATGACAAGTCAGCGTTGTTGTTCACTTGTTTGATAGAGCATCACAACTATGGACAAAGATGGAGGAGGATCAATAGGTCCAGCACTGGGACCAGGAAGAGGAAAAGATAAGCGCAATTATCTAGGACCTCAATCAGAGGCAGAAAATGATGAAGATCATCGAGATCCTCAAAGAAGTACAGGACATGAAGAAGATGAAAACATATCTAATAGTTGTGCAGACACAAAAGAAGGATCCACAAGCTCAAATGGAACCTCTCCAAGAGCTAGCAGTAGAGGTCATTGCGTAAGAAAAAAGAGGCAAGGAAGAACATGGCACGAACTTAGGCAGAGTGTGCAGGAATGATTAGCAAGGAAATCACAACGCAAGTGTTGGACACGCTCAAATAAAAGACCACACAGGCTCAAACACAAGCAAGTGAACTCACAGATAAGTTCCATACTCTCACAGGAGCTGTTGAAGAAGCGCACAAAGCGTAGGTGGCTCAAGACGAGCCACATGTCAGTGTTGGGGGCCTTTTGAATGTAGGCCCAGTCAGGAGAAAATACTATTTTTGGGAAGAGAAGCACGAAGGGAAGAAAGGACTGTTGGAAGGAAAAACAACATGTGTGAGGGAAGCATGTGAGGTGCGCATGTAAGGAAGACCTAACGAAGTTAGGGTTAGGTTTTTTGCAATGTATTGTAATGGCTGGTGAGCCAAGAATATAAATAAGTAGTACTTAGGGGACATAAAGAGGAAGACAGAGGGTGGAAGAGAGGCCGATGGAATGCAAGGAGAGTTCAAAATTTGTAAGGTGTGTAAGAAATGTACTATTCCGTAAGTTGGTGAGCTAGATAAGCAATGAGTGACTCGATCTTGAGGGTTAGATAACAGGATGCGGAGCTTGGTGCAATCTAGTCAGCCTCATAGGGATTGAGGAGCCTGTTGAGAGTGTAAGATCCAAGATTGTAATCACGCACGATGTGACATATCACTGAAACATAATAAAAGATCTTGAGAGCCAGACCTTTGTGGACGTAGCCCAGGCGGGGGTGAACCACGATAACACTTGTGTTGTGTGATTGAATATATGAATTTGTAATGTTAAGTATTGAATGTTAGATGAATGAAGGAAGGAACTATTAGATATGATATTTCACATGCATGAATAGAATGACTTCTCTAATCGGATGTTAGATTGAATAAATAAATATTACAAGGTATAACCACATATCTCCACTCATTCCCAGACTGCAAACACTTGAGTATTTCCGCTACCCATAGAGTTATCTCGGGTGAGACTGTGCAGTACACCCCGTGTGCTGCATTGCCTTTTGGTTTACCAGGGGAGCCACTATTTTTAGAGGGCTTTTGTTGGGAGATTGTTAAACCTGAAACTGGGTCAGTCCATGACTGTAAGATAGGATCAGAGTAGATAACTGATAAAGTATAATAAACAACCGATAACCAACAGTGGTACAAAAATATGTGGAAGATAAAATGCCAAATGAAATATATTATTTTTATCTAGCTTGTGCTTAAAGGAAGGGTATTGACTTAGGATAGATTACAAATTCAGAACAAGATGGGAATAAGGCAGGGTCATGGATATGCTATTTGTATAAGTGAAATGTTGAAAACAATTTTCATATATTTATGGATTGTCCCTTTACTTGTTAGGATTGGTGTGAAATAGAAGGCCAACTGAACATGGAACATTTATGGGATAGAGACTCCTTGGTAGAATGTTTTCATGAGTATTATGTTCAAAGTCTATTGAAGCCATACATAATTTTACCAATTCTATTTTCTTTTGGAGTCTCATTGGCTGTAAAGCCAGTATTTTGAAGACAAACAATACCCTTCCTTAAAAGTATCTCAACGAACGATGGATTTTCATTCCCTGTACAAGTCCTCATTGTCACTGAAAAAGAATTGTGTGACAAACATGGTAAATATCAATAAGTATGTTTCTGGGGTTTTTTCAATGGCACTTGTGATGGACAAGATCACATTTGTGGGGCTTTACATTGCATATTTCAAACTCTCATTTCTTTACATGCAAAGAAAACGTGGGATAATTTAAACAATTAAGGTTAGTTTAAAGCTTTATATGCTCTCTTTAAATGTGCAATGGATAAAAAATTTCCTAAATTGAAGGTATATGGAGACTTGGAGCTAACTATCAATGGGATTAATAGTCAATCTAGGTGTTAAATTTGGGCCTTTTGCAAATTGCTCATCGATTGAGACATATATTGACAAATCAATTTTACTCATGTTCTCCCAACTCAATTCTATTTTTGAATTACTTTCTAAATATGGTTTTCTCGTGGAGCTCAACAAATGGGTTATTGAAGAACTATATGATGGAAAAATAATCTCTAGAAGAGAATGCAATTTTTTGAAAACTTAATGGGCCACTTTTGGCCTTTTCTCTTTGGATTTTTGTCTTAATTTTTTTTTTTGATAGTTTTAAACGCTCATAAAAATATAATGGATTCATTGCTTTTTAACTTTTGATGTGCCTAAAGAATGTATTTCAATTTCTACTGATATAGAAAGTATCATTTTTTCTTAGAAAAAAAATTAATACAAAATGTTAATTAAGTTTTAATTTAGTTAATTAATAAGGATAAATAAATGTGATTATTTTCACTCTAATTTAAATTTAGTTATACTATATTTTTTTCTTCATAAATTAACTATTATTGACTAATAAACTATAAAAAATATCTCACTTAAAAATAAAATAAATAGCACATGGTACCCCTACCCCTGAAGTAGTCGTGAAAACACCCTTTGGATGGATGATGCAATGTGCAAAAGCGAGGTGTCCAGATGGACAGGGCCATGCATTATAAGAAGGATACAATACAAAAACGCATAAATATATGAAATGATGATGTCCTGGTGCTCTATGGGATTCGAGTCTGGCCATGTATTTGGAGATTCACAAGGGGGTCTCCTACCCTCTTCCCCATCTCTGGTCACATAATAGTTGACGTTGGGACTCTGGTAGGTCAACCCTGCCATCCTCGCATTATAGATGCACCATGCCTCTATCCATGCCACATCACACTCAGATCATCCAACACACTCAGATCGTCCATACCTGCAGTCAATATCCAACATGTTACTTAGTTGTGGGTGGATTATAGGTCGCCTGATCATAATGCTTTCAGATTCTACGGTCTATAATCCACCATTGGTCATAGTATTTAATGTTGCATAACAAGTTGGATATTGTTAACCGTCCATACTATACGCAGAACATGTCCATGCCACAACACACATAGATCGTCCATACTCCCTGTCAGTATCCAACCTGTTACTTAGTTGTGGGTGGATTATAGGTCGTCTGATCTGAAATGCTTTCAGATTCTACGGTCTATAATCCACCACTGGTCACAGTATTCAATGTTGCGTAGCAGGTTGGATATTGTTAACTGTCCATACTATATGCACAACATGTCCATGCCACAACACATAGATCGTCCATACTTGTTGTCAGTATGCAACTTGTTATGTAGCAGTGGATGGATTATAGGTCATTTGATCTTAAATGCTTTCAGATTATACGGTCTATAATCTGTCGACCACAGTATTCAATATTATCTAACAAGTTAGATATTGTTAATAATCCATACCATAGTGCACTCATACTTATATACTCATATGAGATGAGATACCCATCATAGAAAACAACATAAAGAAAAACTTAAATAGTTGCACTAGAACATTAATTAAGCAAGTCAAGAAAGAGAGAATATATGAAATTTTAAATTTTTATTTTAATAAAAAATATCAAAATCACATTTAAAAAATTATAATATTAATGCTTTTATCATTTTATATTGTAATTAATGTTTTTATATTTTTAAATATAATAAAAATAATTATTTTATAAATTTTAATATTTAATTTTAAAAATCATTTTATAATTTGACTGAAGAATATAGATATAGACTCAAATAAATTCAACTCATAATGGATCAGGAGATAACTTGTAATTTGATTGAATAAAATAGATTCAAATAAATTTGACTCATAATGGATATATGATTACAAGATAACTTGTCTTTGGACAAGTATAATAATTTACATATGGTAGCCATTTGGCTAAAACCTATTATCTAGCCATTAATGCGAAATTGAGAACCAAGAAACTCTAATGCAGATGAATGGGGTGTTTACTATCCAGTATTTAGATTGCTCCATTTCAGTCTCCAATTCAGATGAGTTTCATTTTTTTTTCAACTTAAAGTTCTATGTATATTGATATTTTTTTAAAAACCGATCATCTGAATGTCTTAAAATTGGACAAAACTTCAGGCACAAAATTCCCATTACAAAGGAAGAACTTTCAATTCCAACATAGTTCCAACCAGTTCCATTCCAGCCAGATTGAAGTATAAATTTAATTGAAAAAATGAGATGCTGTTTATCCCACCCTATGAAGAATCATGCGCTTCTTTCCCTTCAGAATCAAGACTTCCATGGTTCCTTCTGAGCGGCAACTGTTAATCACCAGCTTGAAGCCCAATTATATTTGGTCTTATTGTGAGCTAAATTGCGCCTTCCCATTTCATGGTTTCATAGGATATCCATGGAATTTTTAAATGGCGTTCCGTGATCCCATTGTATATCTCTATAGTTTTTACAGCATGGAGCCTTGATATGATATGGAACATTATCAATGGCTCACTGAAGCTGCATTGTGTCTGACAGCAACAACAGAGATATTTGGTCTTGCTGCTGGTACTTAACATTTGTCCATAGGAAGAAGAGAAACGTTACCTCAAAACGTCCAACGCTGTCAATGCTAAGCACACAGCCCATATAAAGAAATATATTATTCGGTGAGAATGAGAAGCCGACAAAATCGATATTGGTGCAGCTGACACTGACATATGATTATTGCCATTGCCGCTGCTCTGGGTTCTGCACAAGAAATAGATGAAAGGGAGAGTTAAACCCCAATAGGGTTTTAGGGTTTTATCTACCTTGGGGACGAAAATTAAACGAGGAATAGGGTTTGATCCATTCAATACTTGCCTGCCTTGTAACACGCCTGCCTCTCCGGTAATGGTTCCCACAAGGAACGCTGACTTTGCCCCGAGACTGGAGGCTAAGGCATAGTTATCGGCCGCCCCGGCGCCTGACGGAACAAAATATGCACCGTTCAGCATTAGGTCTCCTGCCGATCTCCAGTTCCACTGATTCCATTCCTCGTCTGCTGCATACAGCCGTTTAGTTACCTGCAATTCATTCAGGGTTTCAGTGGCGAATTCTACTTCAAAAAACAAACATGAACTTTGAAATTACTGATCCAGTATCTATGATTTTAGTCCGATTCAAGAAGAGGGAACCGGGCTCTACACCTCTTTAGCGTTGGCGTCATCGGGCGCTATGAATCTGTTGCCTTCGCTGTTAATTGTTGGGTTAGCGCTCCCACCGATTGCATACATTTCCCAGTGCGCGTAGTGGTTGTTCACCACGTGAAAGTACCCATGTCGACACCTGCAATATCAAGGGTAAGTTTGTTTCCATTATTTACCAGTGGAAACAAACAACAGGATAATCTTAAAGTAGAAGAATCACATTAAAGCATAACATGACCCACATGTTCACAGTGGAATACCCTTTGCAGAATATCACTATTGTAAAAAGTATACACAGACCTTAGCTGAACTGTGCATTCATTAATAAAGAAAGAAAAGGATACAGTGCACAAACTAATAAAATGAGAAGGGTATATAGTGAAATAAAGGCAGACGATGAGAACATTATCCAGATTCAGCTGAGCTCAGTATCCAAATAAAACAATTATCAAATAAAACAAGTAAATGAAATAGGAGTAGGATACAAGTGCAACTTTTCGCCCTCAAATAAAATTGAAGTTTTTTATTTGGATGTTTGGCCAAAATATGAACTTGGACATATGGGATTGTAGGTGTTTTGGAAGTTGTTAGAATTTATTTCTGGGATTGTAGGTGTTTTGGAAGTTGTTAGAATTTATTTCTGAGCGATCAGAATCTGTAATTTGAATGGATTTCATATTCTATATTTTTGAATTTATTTATACCATCACAATTTGCAATGTTAATAGATTTTTTACTCTATTTTAAGTAACATGTATTTCAAAATTTAGGTTTTCTTTGAAAGATTTTATAATCTATGGAGACAAAATCTTCAATTATAATTTTTTTTTATTAATATTTTCTCACAAATTGTAAAAAATTATATTTAATTAATTAAATTGTAAAGTAAAAGAAATTAGAGTTACATCAAAATTTTGATGCTCTAGGGTCCACTTAAAATTGACAAAACCTATAACACTTTATCTCATAAATGGTAAAAAGCTTATATTTAATTAATTAAAACCTATAATACTTTATCTCATAAATTGTAGAAGCTTATATTTAATTAATTTTTAATTAATCAAATTGCAAAGTAGAAAAATCACAGTTTCCATCAGCATCAAAGTCTCATTAAAAAAAAATGTCATCAGAATTTTGATGCTCTAGGTCCACATAATTGACAAAACCTTTAATCAATTTGAAATTTAAACTATAATAAAACTTTAATCACTTTTCAAACTTCTATCTATTTTTTATTAAATATTCTTAAACTTTTTTATTACAAATTTAATTTAAACTCCTTTTTCTTATTTAAAGTTAAAATATATATTTATATAATCTAAATTTCACAATGAGTGGATTCCTCTTTAATTACATTTTCAAATAATTTTAATATAATACTAAAAAAATAATATAAATAAATAAATTAATCTAACAACTATACCTATACTTTAAAATAAAGCATTAAGAAAATAATAATTTATATTAGATATAATTGTAATATATAATATAGTATATATTACTAAAGTTTACGAAGGTGTACATATTCTATTTTTTTCGGATTTCAACTTTGTGAGGTCTTAATACTATACTCTTTTGGATTTGAACTTGTGATTTTTTTTTAAGAGAAAACATATGTTAACTATTAAACCCACTTAAACATTATACAAGACTACACAATTGCAATCTTGTTGTTTTTCCCCTAATTTGTCAAAGACTTTCCTGCATCAAATGAACAAATTGATAGGAAACGGTTTTCTTAGATTGCATTGGGGCTGTCTAACTGTTCTAGGAAATATCACTATTTTTTATTGTTTACAATCTATTTATGAATGCAGAAATAGATTCAACATGCTGAAAAACTCCTTGGACACTCTCATTATACATAAATAATCACTCAAATCTACAGTTATAACAATTTCTCATCAAATTTCAAACAAATGTTCCCAAAAATATTGCTAGACAAAAATAATAGTAGAACGTTTAGAGTATAGCCATTACATTGCATTCCATTCCATTCCATTAATATAATTTTATATTAACACATAACATGGTCGAAACGTTTAGAATGTATTGTGAAATGCACCATTCCTTTCCTTTATATATACATTCTATTAACATGACACCAGAGAGATTCAGATATATACATTCTATTAACATGACACCAGAGAGATTCAGATATATACATTCTATTAACATGACACCAGAGAGATTCAGAGATGTTGATTTCATGTGGGGAGAGTTTACCTGGGCATCCTTTGGATAAGCCCTTCGCCGAAGTAATTGAAGGCGATCGTTACTTGCATTATTACATCTTGCACATAGCTGTCGTTGTGACCAAGAAGCATCACCTGCATAGAAATTACCGTTTTAGCGTTTATCTCATTGTGATACAGATTAATAATAAACAGAACAGTAAAATCGTAAAATGAACGCAACATGATACCTCGTTATGGTGACTGAAGTAATTGTTTGATATGGTGATGGCAGTGGATCCCATGATTGCATCGATTAGCCCGTCGTTACAGTTGGAAAGAGAACAGTGGTCTATCCAGATATAGCGTCCTTCAAATATTGAAATACCATCGCCATCTGCCAGCGTTCTCCAGCCATAATGCTCCGGGGAATTCCTCACCATGGCATTTCCTGTTTGAATGCAGTCATGGATGCTAACGCCATGAATGATGATGTTGGTCACAAACTGTATTGTAATGCAGGCACCGTGGGCTATGTGGACATCAGCGCCTCTGCCATCGATTGTCTTGAAACTGTTCATGAGGAGCTCTTCTTTGAGCTGAATGACCATGTCACTCTCAAATATGATCCATAGCGGTTCGTCTTGAATAACGGCGTAGCGGAGAGTACCAGGTTTGGGATTCACAGCATCATCGTCACTGGAATCGGTTACTACATAATATCGACCGTTCTTACCTCCAATGGCATCTCGGCCAAAGCCAATAGCACAATCTGCAAGCCTTTGCCTGTTCATTTGCCAGTTTGGGTCACAGCGCCAACAGTCATCGATTGGATTCCCGGTTCCACAGGACAAATAGGTAAGCTGTCTTCGAGAATCATTGATACTTCTGCAGTTCACGCCATTCGCATACACAAAATAAGAATGCTTGCAATATATAGCTGGAAATAAAAAACAATGCTTGCAATATATAGCTGGAGATAAAAAAACAATGCTTGCAAGTTTCAAATGGGGCACTTACTTTTGGACCGTTTTAACTACTTCTTCCGGACTCTCTACTGAAAAAGAAGAATTCTGTTTCTGTTGTGTTGCTTGTATGGTGGGGCGCCCGCGAAGGAAACCCACGACGTTATCCAACATTCCCTGACTCTTTGCTGCAGAACATTTTAGAGCCAGGATTTGAAGGCAGAATATTCCGGCAAGGAGAAACAGATAACGTAACTGACTCTGGTTAGTCATTTTCATTCCAGAAGCTCAAAAAATCGTAGCTAACACTGTAGAATGATTCTACACTTTGTTCACCTCTGAGAAATAATGACACAAGGAAGTATTTTTCTTTGTATACTCGCAGCAATGCTCTAGGGCTACAACGACTGAGGATTCTCGAAACACGAAAATGGCTAGAAATTCTAAATTGCCAATATTTTGCCAATGCCCGAGAATCTGAAATTCAAGGACGCGTGCTGCTGTAAGCGTGGAGAACAGTGCCCTTCATACAATGCTGGTATATCGGTCTTGAATTGGGATTTGGATTTAGGATTTAGGCTTCTGTTTATAATCTGCAATGTCTGAGATGATGTAGATATGTGGTCGGTTGGTAAACCTAATAAATTAAGATGGAAAAAATTGATGCTAACAGAAAAAGACCTAAAGTAGTGACCTAGATTTTTTAAATTGGCCAGAAGTTTATGCCTCCATATTTTTTTAATCCTTTTTCTCTTATTAAATCCGGGATAAAGTATTTCTATTGTAATACTGTAACCGTTTTCTTGATACCCAGTGTAACCATTTTCTTGATACCTGGTGAGCAGAGTAGGGGAAAACCATTGGGGCAACTGATGCTCTGAGAACACAATGAGGATCCAGAGGACAAGGTATCGCTTATTGGTTACTTCTTCATGAAAGTTTTCATGGGTAGGTTAATTAATATTCCTCTCTCACTAGATCCTAGCGCCGATTGGCTGATCTTTTAACCTTTCGGACTACTGAATTGAAAAATGAGGGCCCAATATAGAGATAGATCAGCAGTTTCAGCTATGAGATGAGGCCTTCTACAGAGTTCATTGTATCTCAAAATTTAGAAACGCACTCATGTGGTTATGCTTTGGTTCACAACTAGGTCATCGGTGATCTGACTGTGAGGTAACGAATTTGCGTGAAATCTATTCTACTTAAAAGAAACGTTATCTCTTGTTGGGTACTGGTTTCTTGAGAAATGGGTTCGGTTCCTCGCTAAACATGATCAATGGTATGCAGGCACAGAGAAACAACTTTCAAAAAAGGAAACAGGTTCTTGATATGATCATTGTGAGTTTATAACTTTCAACTTAAATGTTAAAAAGAGTTTTATGAAGTTATGAAAATATTTGAATTAGTTTATAATTTTGAATGTTAAAAATAGTTTTATAAAGTCATAAAATTATTTAAATTGTTATCACATAAATATTTGAATTAGTTTATAATTTTTAAGTTAAATGTTAATTTATAAAGGCATAAAAATATTTAAATTATCATATATTTTATAAAAAAAAGTTATGTCTAGTGAGTAGTCACTATATTGTATTTTTTTTTAAATTATGTCAAAGTGAGTGGTCACTATATTTTATTGTTTAAGAGTGGAGGCTTTCTTGAAAGTCAACATTGAAGTCTTAAGGGATGGAGAATATAGTTTAAAGCATGGATACGAGAGGACAACATCAAACAAAAGCATCACATTTCATCCACTTTTAACTTGGTATCTCTTTACTTTCAAATTTCTTTATTGTTTATATTTTTTTATCCTATTCCTTGTCTTTATTTGTGGTGATTGTTCATCCATGTTCTTGGGTTTTCATGCCTTTTCTTTTGTGGTGATTGTTCATACATGTTCTTGGGTTTTCATGTTTTTTATTTTGTGGTGATTGTTCATCCATGTTCTTGGGTTTTCATGCTTTGCTTTGTGGTGATTGTTCATCCATGTTCTTGGGTTTTTATGTCTTGCTTTGTGGTGATTATTCATCCATGGTTTTGGGTTTTCATGCCTTGCTTTGTGATGATTGTTTATCTATGTTTTTGGGTTTTCAAGTCTTGCTTTGTGGGCTATTACTCTAGAAATTAATTATTTAGTAGGAAGTATTAAAACCTTTTGGGATATTTTCTTTTCATGGTAGAAAGAACAACGATCTTCTCAATTTAGAGAATTTAATTATTGGGAGTCTTAGAACCATCTAGGCACTCTTCTTTCCATGGTAGAGGGAACAATAGTCTTCTTGGTCTCTTCTCTAATACTTAATTTCTCAAAAGAAAGTATTAGAACCTTGTAGGCTCTCTTCTTTCCATGGTAGAGGGAAAGAAGACTAGCCTTCTTCATCAAGTTTTGGGAGGTTAGTCTGAATTTAGTGATTCATCCCCACGACCTTCTTCAAACATGACACATGAAAGGATTGGTGGATCTTGGACCAAGAGAGCCAATATGTAGGCAACTTGTCCAACATGCTAGAGGATTTAATAGGGTCCATAAAACTTTGGTGTTAGCTTTTGGTGCTCATCTCTAAGAGATGTCTACTTATAGAGTTGGAGACAAACAAACACCTGATCCCCTTCGTCAAAAGAGAACTTGTCCCGATGATAGTCTAGTGCCTATTTCTTTATTTTGTTTTGAGCTAAAACCAAATTTTCCTTAAGTGCACTAAGTATGGCCACTTTAACATTAAGAGTGTGATACACTTCCTAAACTTGGATGAGTCTTGCAAGTATGAAGTGACCAATAGAGGTTTTTGTGCATAGATAGTGTCATAGGGTGAAAATTGGTAGCATCATGATAGGTGGTATTGTACCACCATTCTCCAATGTGTAGCCATTGAACTCCTTGGCCATGTTGACCAAATGCAAAACATCGCAAATAAGTTTCCAAGAACTTATTAACCACCTCTATTTGACCATCTATTGAGGAATGATAAGGTGTCCTTATTTTCAATTGTGTACCATGTAGTGTAAACAATTCCTACCATAATTCACTATTGAAGGTGGGATCACAATCCATCATATTGGAGTTATGTATTCCATGTAATTTAAAAATATGATCCATGATGACTTGGGCAATTGTGGATGGATTAAATGGGAGCTATATGGCAAAAAAGTGAGCATATTTGGAAAGGAAATCACCTATCACCATGGTGGTAGATTTGTTTCTATCTTTAAGAAGGCCAATAATAAAATACATGAAAATGTTAGTCTAGATAGTTGTAGGAATTGGTAGTGGGTACAATGCCCCAAGGGTCTTCATTTTTTTACCCTTGTTCCTTTGGCATGTGTTACAAGAAAAATCTCTCTATGGCTAGGGTAAACCACAACAAACGGAAATGACTGCAGAAAACAACTCTCTTCTCAAGTATGCTATGAAAACAAATATGCTAGAAAGACAAGACAAAAGGCCTACCTTGTCCACACGTTCGATGAAGTCCATCATTGAGCACTTGACCCAAAGAAATATACGTACAACAAGTCCTCAACAACTAATCAAAGCAAGTATACGGTGATATCATATAATGTTAGCACATTCAATAACATAATCCATTGATAAGCATGACAAATACACCCATGGAATAATAATTCAAATATTTGCAAGATATCAATTGGACGGGAAAATAGTATTTCTATTTATATATGATCAACAGAAGTAAAAATGTTACAGACTTCCGTGTCAGCACAGTTCGGAACCGAGAAACAAAGTTCCTTCCAGCTGGGCCTCCACCACTTCAATCCTCCACCAAAGGCAAGCTCATAAGAGAGAAACATTGAGGTTCTCAATCAATAAGGGAATATCTTGGGGGTTGAACACTGTGGTCAGACTTAAAGGACAAAGGGATACAGACTCAATATGAAGTAAATAATTCCTCCAGAGTAACTTTTCTCTCAAAGTTGAATTCTTTCTCCTCTTTCCATAGCTCGAAATTGGCCCATTTATAGCCTTCAAAATGGAACTGAAGGGCCAATTTGGAACGTTTTGAGTATATGGAAGGCCAAGGATCATATATCTCTTTTCATGACATGGAAACCTGACATTAATTTTCATTTTATGGCACAAATCCCGATGTATGTGGGCTGTAATGGAGCAACCTACGTATACACATGTTGTATAGTGTGCAAGATGCGTACATGTGGAAAAATATTTATTTTTGAATCTGGATTTTACAAATAGGGATGACAATTCTACACGGGGAAATGGAAAAAGGCCTTCTCTGCAAGATTGCATAGGGTGAGGAAAATCTTGCTATAACAGATGCCTCCTAATGTGTGAGGTCAGAGGAGAATCTGCAATGGCCGAAATACATTATAAACAACCCAGAAGTGGAGTGATGGGGAACCAACTAGAATAAATAGTTGCTCATTACATTTTGCATTGACTTTGCATACATGGATGCCATGAGAATTACACTGCAGATCCATGTGAAAAAATACCAACAAGTGTCTGTGGCCATGAATAGGAAAATACAAATGCGGTTACATGCTAATAGTTGTCATAGTCATGAACAAGGCCCAATAGAACTAGTCTCAAAACCAATTTGAAGATATCTGTATACAATGGAGTACAATCTGATCTCCCATGATCACTGAAGTCATATAGGTACTAGTCTAATGAAAAGGAAGCAACAACTCAGGAAAGCTGCGACCACATATTGATGTCCTCAAGTCTTATACACAATCCGCCAAGGGTGCAAGTCTACATCATGTGAATAAAGGAGTTGAGGTCAAACACAATGAGACATTGTTTGATTACCGATCATTGAGGCATACTGTTAACAAACGTGAGACAACCTATCGATAATGAAAGTAGGTATCAAGGCACTGAGTAAATTCTTACAAGTGTGATTAAAGGAGCTAGTGTCGAACACCTTAATAATCCATCGATCAAGAGACATTAATGTATTCCCAATTATTGATGGAGAGAGAGCCTTCCACTAATGACTGCAATTCTCAAGGTACTCATAAGACTCTAGGTCCCGATTCTAGAATAAATGAGCTGAAGTCGATGGAAAGAGACCTGCTGAAAGGAGAGAATTAAGGCATCTCTCATCAGTCAACATGAGGTACAAAGTAGGAGCTTCATGATTTGGTGGAAATCAGATGAAGAAAAAGTTTGTGAACCAATGACCTTGTGCATTTTTTGCATGTGCCAAGTGCAAGCAGAACATGAAAAAAGACCCTCTGAATAACAACCAATGATGAAAAATGTTGAAAAAGGTGAGGAAACCACTAATAAGGTTAATGGCATCCAAGACACTGCATGAATCCCAATGTGTGAATATATGTCTTTTCATCGAACACAAGGGAAACCACCCAGTCAACGACCAATGATGAAATGTCGATTGTTGGGTTCAAGGTTACCTACCAATGATGAAAGTAGGGCCACGATGCACGATAGGACTATAATATCATGTGATTCTAAGACATACTGAGGGTATGGATGACATGCAAAGTCAAGAGTTCCGAGGATTGGCCGACACATGTTGATAGAATTCCTTTGAACAAGAGAGTGAGACATATGGAAGAGTCCAACATCATAAAATTAATGATGAAATCATGAGATGCAGGAGGTATCAATGAAATTCTCTATAGGGACTGGAAGAGTAACCAGTCGATAGAGAAGACTATGTAACAAGATCAGCTTCCTAAGGCCATGCTAATCCCAAAATTATGATGACAAATGGACTCTATAACTTTGTTCTCTGTTCAAAGGTGACACAACTGTTTCCAATACAAGATAATACTGCCTTCCCACCCGTCTTTTTTCTTTTTTTCATAGACAAATGAATGCTATGATACAGAGGAGGAAACGAGTGTCACAAGTAAGCAAAACTAGTTCTAGCAGTGCAACGTACCTATGCTTAATGCAGGGAAATGCATGCGGAATATGGACACTTAGGGGAATTTTCCCTCCTAGGTATAGGGTGTCGAATTGCGAAGGATATAAACGAGTCTCTACTTGGTTGATGATGCAAAAATTGCTGAGGAAAATGGTTTATAACTCAAAGCGAGAACTGACTATAGGATCAATACTGCAAGCAAGGGCATGAGATGCAATCACAACTTAACGCCAAAAAGTGCCATTTTTTATGACTTTTAGTCTACTTGGTGTGAAAAAGGGATAAACTTGTGCCAAATAGACGTCCTTTCAAATCCAATTTAGGAGTGTGAAATAGACAAGTTCACTCGACAATCTTTTCTCTTTTTGAAAACAAGTTGGAAAAGATCTTAAATTAAACTCGGTTGGGAGTCCTCACGGTATAAGGCAACATGTTTATGAGTGAGAAATGAGGCTCAATATAAATTCATGTACTAGCTATGAGGGAGTCTCGGTCCTATGGAAATAATCTCTGCATGGGCACCAAATGAAGTAGGGGATCTAACTAGGGCACCCATGTTCGGTAAGTTTCTACCACTTGATAATGACACTACTTACAACAGATGGAAGGTTCTGTGTTGCAACAAATGGGTTCGTACCTAAGGCATAAAAAGTGACAGTTATAGGACAATGCAAAAATGCATGATGGAATGGATACCTATCCTATATGCTGGGTAATGAAAATACCTACCCAAGGTGATGAACGACCAACATAACATCGAAATCCGCAAGGATCCCTGGTTAAAACTGCAAAAACCAACTCAATCCACCTTTTTATTAGTCCATTAGGTGAAACAATGGCTCAAAACTATAGAAAGTGGGTAAAAATTGTTTATAAATAGTAACAAAAACAAAAATTACTATAGCATTTTGAATTTTTACCCAAATAGTGCAAATTGGATCAAAATACCTCCGAGATTCAAATGGTGATTACGGGAGTGTCATGCAATGAAATCAACAACCGTCTAGACCAGGTAAATCTTCTTCCCTTCCTCCTCATTTCCAGTGGATTAAATTTTTAATTTAGGTTCCAAATTTTGAGTACATTAGGGCGTAAAATGTGAAATTCAGTGTACGCAGGTTGTTTTCTATCGGGTCACATATACGATGGGTTATACACACCTTTGAAAACTATAGGGCGCATATGCCCATTCCTATATGCGACTGTAAGTGAATTAGCTTGCGTACAAGCACACAAATAATGAATTCTAAGGATGCTAACACAAATTTTGACTTGTCCTTGGCATGATGGTTCTTGAATGGAGAGAAAGAGAGCATGAGGAGGTCGATGTTGCTGTGGATTGAGATCTGGGGTCCCAAATGGCCTTAAAGAGATGTGTCTTATATAAATTTTGGGCACTCAAAGGAATGAGGGCCCATGTGAGGTTGCTCAAGATGCTTGTGGGTTACTGGGACCCTAAGAGAGAAAGATTCAACCCCGATGGGAAACCATTGAGGATTGAAGTAGAGGATATCTACTTTTTGACTGGATTATCATGTCGGGGAGAGGTTGTAAACCTCAAATCACGGGAAGAAGGAAGCATAATGAAAACAGAGGAGTACATCGACACCCACTGTGTAGCAGGGACTCCGAAGGTCGAGAGTCAACTCCTTATCCAGGCGATAAACAATCTCAGCCTGAAGATTGTTGTCCTTGTATTGACTAGGATCACAGGTTTGACCTCGTTTCACCAGCCATTGAGGCCGCTCATGTTCTATGCAATAAAATGTATGAGATGCACAATATATGACTGGTGTACCTCACTACTGGAAAATATGAAGAGCCAGTTGCCAAAGTGCAAATAGGGGAGTAAGAGAAATTTTGGGTTTTCCTCTATCCTATGCAATTTATTCTTTAAGCGGGTTCCAGGTTTGGGACCTAGAGTTGAGATTCTTCCCAGAGGACCTCACGATCCATCCATGACATGGTGGACCAAGGTAATGAGGTGGTAGGGGGGAGGTAGGGTGTCCACACCCTACAACGAGGATTTCTTCTTCTGGTGGGAGAGACAGGTCATCGCCCTAGATGACTATCTGTATGCAGGGATTGACTTCAGAGGGGATCCAGACATGCCACTCCCACTAGGGACCACCTACAGTGACATAGGCATGTCGAAAGTTTTTAAATATTTCATTTTTTTGTAGTTTTGTATAATAGAACAAAAATATTTTTGGATGGTGCTTAAGTACTAACTAGACACTTGTGTAACGTAGTTGTGGGTCTATTACAACCGAAAGGGTTTCCTTGACATCGATGGAGGAACCAGGGAGATGAGGTGACGAGAGGAGAATGTGAGAGAGTCCTAAAAAACGTGTAGGGCAACCTGTCTCATTTGACTCAGAGGATTCCCATGGTTCAGGTAGAGGATCTGCCTGAAGTCATGCAACAACAGGTGGTTGGTGTACCCAAAGCTTGAATACGACTCTTTCAGCATCTCACAAATGCCACATTTTGTTACCATGAGACAAATTCGACGCCACAGGTGTAGATGTCATGGATATTGTAATACCAGTTGTATATGTATTGAGGGTGTTAGTCCCAATTTTGTACTATAAACTACATTTTTTTTGAAATATATATAAAATTGGATCTTCGGCTTTACTTATATTTTACAATGTCTACATTGATAAGATGGTTTTCTTTTCTTTAGTTATGTGACAAATGCCAATATAAAATGAAATTAGCATAAGCATCAGATACATGATTAGAACTGCTAGGAATGTCATAATAAGTAATAAAATCAAACTGTCGTTCTAAAAGACGTACCCATAGGAATCGTTGGAGTAAAATAGAATCACGCACGTGGTTACTGTCATTCAACTGGCATACTACTAACTGGGAATCTAGGTGAACTTCTAATGAAGGAATACCATGTGAGATAGCATCCCGTAAAATTTCTATAACGATGCTATATTCAACCATATTATTCATGGATGGCCCTAGGAATACGCCACCTGAAGACACCAGTAGAACCTCGGATGAGTAAACCACCCAAGCGGCGGAAGCCAAGTTCCGTGTATGACGACTGGCTCTGTCTGTGAATCCTAGGTAGTTTGAAGACTTTGCTGACATCTGGAAACCAAGGGAAAACTTGATAAGCAAGTTGAAGATGAAAAGAAAGGGAAAATATAGATACACTAAATTATATTAGTATACAAAAAGTTCCACCCGATCTTGGGGATCAAGCGTAATATCTTTTCAAGTAGAGCCCATTTCTAGGCTCGACCAACATATTCCCTTCATAATCTTCTAACTCATAGGATCCTTTTTCTAGAACACGTCACATGATATACGGACTATGCCACATGGGTTTAAACTTGCCTGCCCGCAGTGGTTCCTTGGCTTGATCATATAAGAGGACTAAGTCACCCTCAATGTACAACCGAGGACAGACAGACTTATTGTATTGTACCTTGACACGTCTTTTATTCACCTCGATAGTCATAGAGGCATGTCGACGCTTCTCGTCAAGACTCTCTAGGTGTACAAGGCATCACTCGAGATCGGAAGTGTCAGGTAGGAGCGCAACTGCCAACTTAAGAGAAGAGATTTCACATTCAATAGGTAAAATTGACTCCACACTGTGCACTAACTAGAAAGGGGGAAAACCGGTGGCATTCTTGACCGAGGTTTGGTATGCCTAGAGTGCGAGACATAACATAATGTGCCAGTCAGACTTACTCTGGCTAAATTGTTTTTGCAAAATGGTGTTGAGAGACTTATTGACGACCTCTACTTGTCCATTTTCCAGGGGATAATAAGGAGAAGAATGACCATGTGTAAGCCCCAGCTTAGATGCTATCTCTTCCATTATTTCATTCTGAAAGTGATTTCCATGATCAGTGACAATCTCACTCGGGATACCGAACCGGGTGATAATTTGATTGAATATGAAGAAGGCGACAATCTTCCCATCATATTTAACTGTAGGCATGGCCTCGACCCACTTATTAAAGTAGTTGATGACCACAATAATGTGTTGATTCCCCCCAACCGAATTTGGGTTGCAATCCACGAAGTCCACCCCCCACTTGGTGAAGGGACCGATGGTAATGAATGGGTAAAGAGGGGTTGTATGTGAGCATATTTTTCGAGTGAACACTTGGCAGGGGTGAAACTTCTTAACCGCTTCAATACAATCTTTAAAGATAATATGCCAAAAATAACTAGCTCATAATTTTTTTTGGGTTGTCGCAAGCCCGGATAGATGACCACCACAAGCCCCACTGTGGCAATCATTCAGGACTGACTCAGCTTCTCCGTGAGTTAAAAAACAACACAATATATTGTCTATTCCTCGACAATAGAAAGTGTCATCGATGATAGTATAATTCTTAGCTTGGTACCTTACATGTCGTTGGTCATCTCGTGAGAGATGCTAAGGGAAATTCAAAGTATGAAGATAGAGAACATTGTCTCCATACCAGGGGTCAGACACTGAGACAAGAAAAATGTGTTTGTCTGTGAACAAATCAACATGGATAACAACCTCATATAATCATGGAAAGTTAGATAGTAACTTCACAAAGACTAGTGATTTCTTAGATTTCGCAGAAGTGAAATTGAGATCAAATTCTTGTAAAATGACGATCCATTTATTATATTTCCCCCCTATGATACGCCTGGTAAGGATGTATTGAAATGGATTGACATCAACAACCACAGTAGTCTTTCAAAGTAATATATAATGACAAAAATGTTGGACTGCGTGGATGACAACCAAAGCTAGCTTTTCAACATGAGAATAATTGAGCTCAAGACCGACTAGGTTTTGACTAAGATAGTAGATGATGTTCTCATGGAGCTCATCATACTCCTGAACCAGAACCATACCAATTATCTCTTTAGACATGGTGATATAAAATAATTAGTCCCTATTGTAGTCAGGAGACTTTAGCAGAGGTGCCTATACCAAGGATTTCTTCAAAGCATCGAAGGACTCCTGGGCTCACTCATCCCAGATAAAATGAGTGTCCTTCTTCAAAAGGGGCATGAAACCCTTAGTGATATTGGCATAATTCACTATAAACCGATGCATAAAGTTAGCTTTCCCCTATAAACCTTGAAGTTGTCTAATAGTGCGCGGGGGAGGAAACCAAAGTATTACCTCAACCTTTAAAGGGTCCACCATGATCCCAGTCTTAGAAACTAGAAAACCCAAAAGACTACCAGAATTGACGCAAAATATGCACTTGTGAGGGTTTAACCAGATTCTATAGTAACAACATCTTTCAAAAACAAGCCAAAGGTGCATAGCATGATCCGCTCTCTTGCGAGAGTGAGCAACAATATCATCAAGGTAAGCTTCGACTATGTGCTTAAGATCATGAAAAGAGAAATTCATGGCACGTTGAAAGGTTGCTCCGACATTTTTAAGGCTGAAAGGAATTTTCCAGTATGCAAAAGTACCCTAAGGACAAATAAATTCTGTCTTGTGTTGATCCTCAAGATTAATTTGAATTTTGTTATATCCTGAAAATTCATCCATAAAAGAAAATATTTCGCTTCCTGCACACTCGTCGAGAATATGATCAATGAAAGGTGTCGGGAAGTTGTCTTTAGGATAGGCCTTGTTTAGGTCATGAAAGTCCATACATACATGGATGGTTCCTTTCTTCTTATTCATAGGAACAGGATTGGATACCCATTCAGTCAAGGGAACCGAGTAGATGAAGCCATCATTAAGTATCTTCTCCACCTCTGCCTTAATAGCAGGGGCCTTCCGGGGATTGACAACTCTAAGATGTTGTCGAATAGGTTTATCATCTAGATACGTTCTAATATCATGCTCGAAAATATGAGGGTCGATCCCTGGAATCTCTTCATATGACCAAGTAAATACATCTCAGAATTCCTTGAAGAGTTCGGTGTAGATCAATATTTCTTCTGGCGAACAATATGCACCAATATGTACATTTTAAATCTTTCTAGGGGTATGAGAGATATTGATCGTGACGGTGGGAGAAATACTTGCGATGTTTCCTTCAGCATAAATGTTGTGTGTATCAAGTGGAACTACAACATGATCGACTATCTCACTCAAAGTAGATCGAAAGTCATCTTGTTTGATTCTTTCAAGCTCTAGGAGAAAGTAAGAGTGGTGATGCATATCATCCCAAGGTTTTTTGGAACCATTCATGGCTTCGATGATAGCTTCATTCCTAAGGTAAAGTATCATCGAGGAAATCATGTGAACAATACAATGAAGTGGCCCACACGGGCCTAAGAATGGGATCCTCCTCGTCCGTTGGTGAAGTAACATGATTGGGATTGGTGGAAGAGTCGAGAATAAATTGATACTCAATATCTGTTGCCGATAGTGGAATGGCCATTACAGCATGAAACTGACCTTCACAAGACGAGGTCAGGGAAGGTAGGGTCAACGGATCACTAAAATAGTAAGCACGGAAAGGAATGGACCTCCCCATGGAGACGGGCCTATTGGACATGGCGTAAACGTGATGACTCAGTGTCGTGAAGTTGAAAGTACCCATAAAATAAGAATACATTCTGACATTGATATTCTCAATTTCCAGCTGAGAATTGTTGATCACATGGATCGACGGTCCAATATATGCATTAGGAATAGAGTACGCAAAGGATAACTGGTCGATCGTCATGATCTTCCCTTTGTGAGGAAAACAAAGAGTACGGAAGAGGGATGATACAACGATGACCATAACATAGGTCCAATTGCATCCTAGTAACAAGTTGTAATCAAAAGGCACATCAACTACCTTGACCTCCACCTCTACCGTATTCCCACCTAACTGGACCAGAAAGGAAGGAATAATACCATGAGGGTGGAAGGAATGACCGTCAAAAGCAGTCAACATGTTCGATGACTTAGAAAGAATCAGAGAACCAAGAGCTTTCCAACATATTAGGGACATCACATAGGTGGCAGTTCCTTCATCAAAAACCACATGTTTGATGGTATACTTTGATTACCCACATGGATTTGGAATTCCACATGGTAAGGCAGGTGAGGATTCACATATGTGACGTCAAACTTGATAACTTTTGAGCCATTGGGTTCTAGAGCTCCTAAAGTAGATAGTAAGGCATTTCTCTATGAAGGACACCTCTATAGTACCTCCAAAGAAGACATCACACAAGGGGTTTGACCCAAGTCCTCAATAATAGAGTAGTTATGGGTGGCTCTAGCATTTGGATTGTGGGTAGAGAACTTGAGTACTCCTTTCAGGATATGAGGCAGTGGCTCTGGTTTTTCAATCTGTAAATTCATCTCCAGAGGAGGAGGAGGAGATTCTAGACCAGGAATAGCTTGTGAAGAGATATAATCTTGAGATTGAGTGGCTACATTAACTTTCACATCGACCATATTGATACACAAATGATTTCCATCTTGTAGCGATGAGTTTTGACTCCCACCAACCACATTTCTAGCATTTGAGGAGCTCGAGGCCATGTGCTGGATATGTGGGAATGGATTTGTCAGCATGACAGGTGGTAGAGATAATATCCTCGCAGCTTCCACAAGTTTGGGGCATAAATGGGTAAGGTGATCATATGTGAAAATATTACAAGGAAACTCCACCTTACGTATTTCTCATTTGCCCTCTCCAACATTATTACCCATTTTCTGATTATTAACATTGTCCTTAGGTTTATTATTATTTTTCCAACCCTTACGATTATTACGTCCTTTCTTATTATTCTCGCATGGTTGTTGGTTACCATTTGGGTTGGCTGATGATTGCATAGAGTGTACATCCGCTGACTGAGTGGGGTTGGAAGACACAGATGAAGCTGGCCCTCCCGTAGACTGGTTTAGAGACAACTCTTTCAAATGGATTTTCATCGAGTCTGCAGAATTTACATTGGTGGTACATACAATTCCATCGACATGAGGTCTGAGATTTTGTCTAGGGTTGTAAGTTGACTACGATGCATCCAAAAGAATGTGGTATAACATCCCATACTAAGCATATATCAGTTCTAGCTGGTAGGCTTTAAAAATCGCTTCTTCCTTAGTGGTAACCCCAACAGTAGCAACATCCTTTGAGATAAGAGGGTGAAAATACTTAAGGAACCATTATAAAAGAAATGATGAGGGTATATGAGTCTTAATAAACCTCTTCTGTCTATTCCACTCCTGGATATGATCCGAGATATGAGTGGCTATGTCTTGGTGTAAAGTCGACAGAAGTTCTAAGCTAACATCGTAACGAACCGACAATTGGAATTGCTTAAGGAAGACCAATACCATATGACTAAAGGTCACATATGCCCCCCTAGGTAGCTCAATATACCGTTTCATAGAAACCCCAATGAGAGTGTGTTGAAATAATCTTAACCGAATAGAATCTTCATTAAGGGAATTCAAGGATCACCAAAGGTAAAAGGTCGTAACGTAATCACCATGATCCTCTCCATTCTTACCTTCAAATTTTTGGAATGTCTGAAGAAATCTTTGTGGGGACAGGGGGCCATGTAGGATCATGACTCACAGGGTTGTTCATCAACTTAGACAAGTCTAGAAAATTAAGCATGGCCAGAAAAGGGAGACGGGGTTGCGGCATCTGGCCCCAATCTCCCAGGAAAGATTGTGCTTAAGGAAATGCATCCCATCCAGGGTTTTGGTAAGCACCATGGCCCTGTCCAGGATTATAAGGCCCTCCTCCAAGCTGATTCATAAGAGGTTGGTTTTGCATCATTCCAGTAGGAATGTTCTGTTGTGAGTTATAAAAATTGCCCCCAGCCGGATTGGATCAGGGCTCGGGGTTTCCCAAAGCGTGAAACAAACCTCTGCTGGGTGTGAATCCAGAGGATAGGGGTGGATTCGTCATGCCAAACATATTGGTTGGAATTGGCATCAAGGAGGTAGGTGTGTAGGATAGAAATTGAGCAGAATCTTGTTCGTCAGGTTGGTTGTTCCACCCATAAGCAAGAGGATTAGACCTAGGGTTAAAAGTAGGAATTCCTCCCGTATTAGGAGTCGTTTGAGGGATTTGAGAACCACCAAATGAAAATGGAGTATAAGGAGGTGTACTTCCCCCAAGCCCAATGCTAGCATTAGGGCCAGCAGCTAGGATGGCGTTCGAAAACTACAAAGTAAATTTGGGTATACCATAAGAAAATGGATTAGAATCCATAGGGATGGACTAAACATTATAGCCCGATGAGTGTCCAAGAGACCCAAAAGGGTTTGAGTCAGTAGCTTGAGAACTCACTATAGGTCGAGCCATGGTAATGATAGGTGCCTCCGAAACTAGAACCATTGTGGTTTCAAGAGTTAAAGGGGTGCCATTAACTATAGTGGGTGTGGGAGTCAAAGGGCTCCCAGTGTTTTGAAGACTAGGTTCAATACTCATCCTTGTAGAATCACAAGTCTAGATGGTGGATGTGTGTGTACCACGCCTTTTAGAAGGCAAAGACTCGAAATCCAGTTGTAACTGTAACAAGTGATGGGACTGGAAGGGACGCTGGTCTGACTCCACAATGAATTAAGACTCTAAAGATGAAAAAATCAATCCTAAGGCCAAGTAGTAATTAAAGAGCACACCAAAAGTAAAACGACCAATATGCATACAAACGAGGTAAAGTGGCTGAGAGTGGCCTCCGTCCCTAAATAAGGAATGTATCACCCAAGAGGGGCGTGAGAGTCCCTGCTAAATATCGGAGGTAACAAAATCAATTATGAGAACAAGAAGTCGGTCAGATCCCCCTGGAGAGGTAATCCTCCATAAAGGTTGTGTGTTGTCTGAACCCCATCCGACCCAGGGTACCTGTAGAATAACCCCTGCAAGTAACCTATGTGGAACTTGAGTCAAGAAACTAATAAACCACTGTATAACTGATGCACAAGCCAACAGTCGTAAGTCATATCCACCATATGGGCAAGGTAGTAAATCCCAAAACCTTGAAAGTACCGCCTCTCATGGAGGTAAAGGAACTATCAAGATCCCCAGAAATACCTCTGATGCTAAGAAAGTATCGAGGGGATATCCCTTCAACCAAATTCACATGACCTTGTGATTAACTCCGGTGTGAGGGGAGCCTCCTGATATTACCAATTATAGAATAGATTTCTCCACTCCCTATCTCAGATACATATGTTGATTTAATTGCCTTGGAAAAGTTTAGTCACAAAATCCTATTCCAAGGCACTAAATCCTAAGCTAGTTTGTGTACCCTAGAAAATAAAATAGTGACTAATCAATTTTAAATTATAGCGTTAATTTTAGTGGTCGTGATTACTCAAAAAGGTATGGTAGTGAAAGTCATGATGTTATGACTCTGCAAGAAAAGTAAATATGAAAATAATGCAAAGTTCTAACCTTAAATTTAAATGAATGATATGCTTCTAAAAACCAATGCAATTTTCAATTTCAACTCTACAATTCAGAAGTAAAATTGCAATCTTTCATTACATGCACTAAGATAATGACAAGGACTAAAAATACCAAAGTGCCAAGAAATGCAAAATGCCTATTTTTTGTATTTTCAACATAATAAAAATGAAAATTCATGGACTGAAAAGAAACTTGATATATAACTCTACTGTGTATAAAAAGAGATAAGTCAAGCAGGATACCAAGCAAAAAAACACCTAGCCCAATGTACAAGGACAATCAAAATGAAAAGATGATGAGAAAGACTCTGCCCATAAATTCAACCAAAGATAGGTTTTCTGTCATCCCACAAGCACTTAACAGGCACTACAGAGACCTAAGAAGGATCAACAAACATCAACCACCAGACCAAGGAAAGAAGAAAGGAAAAATGATGTACGTGATTGTTTAGAAAAACAGAGAGTATATATGCAACTTGTAGAGGGACAACCTATGTATGTACGCGGCTATCAAGGCAAAAAGCACGTATATGTTTCAAAAAGCAAGGCTAGGAAAGGGAGAATGATGAAAACTTAGACCCAGAGTAAACATAAGTTGTCAAGCAATGATGTGACAAGAAACACAATAGGAACAAGAGCAATCTAAGGAGAAAAGTACTCCAAACCCTAAGAAAGAAGATTCGGATCCCCAGTATGGTCGACAATTTTGTTATGAGGAAAATATCTCTATGGCTAGGGTAAACCAGAACAGATGGAAATGAATGAAGAATTCAACTCTCTTCTCAAGTATTCTATGAAAAAAATTATGCTAGCAAGACAAGATAAAAGGCCTACCTCATCTAGACGTTCGATGAAGTCCACCATTGAGAACTTGACCCAAAGCAATATACCTACAACTCGTCCTCAACAACCAAGCAAAGAAAACATATGGTGATATCATATAATGTTAGCACATTCAATAACATAATAATTAATAAACATGACAAATACGCCCATGGAATAATAATTCAAATATTTGCGAGATATCAATTGGAAGGGAAAAGAGTATTTCTATTTATACATGATCAACATAAGTAAAAATGTTATAGACTTCTGTGTCATCACGGTTTAGAACCGAGAAAATAAGTTCCTTCCAACTGGGCCTCCACCACTTCAATCCTCCACCAAAGGCAAGATCATAAGAGAGAAACAATGAGGTTCTCAATAAATAAGGGAAGAGCTTAGGGGTTGAACTATGTGTTCATACTTAAAGGACAAAGGGATGCAGACTCAGTATGAAGTAAATAATTCCTCCCGAGTAACTTTGCTCTCAAAGTTGAATTCTTTCTCCCCTTTCAATAGCTTGGAATTGGCCCATTTATAACCTTAAAAATGGAACTGAAGGGTTGAACTAGGACATTTCTAGTATATGGAAGTCCAAGGATCATAGATCTCTTGTCGTGACATGGAAACCCAACATTAATTTTCATTTTTTGGCACAAATCCCGATGTATGCGGGCTGTAATGGAGCAACATGCGTATACACATGTTGTATAGTGTGCAAGATGCGTACATGAGGAAAAATATTTATTTTTGGCTCTGGATTTTACAAACAAGGATGATAAGAATGCATGGGGAAATGGAAAAAGGCCTTCTGTACAAGATTGCATAGGGTGAGGCAAATCTTTCTATAAAAACATGTGTCACATTTATCTATGAACATATGAATTTCCTTTTTCATGTTATTTCAAAAGAATAAGTGCTTAGTCCATTCATATGCTTTTATAAAACCAGAGTGGCCTGTAGTGGGAGAGGAAAATAATTTTGTTAACACTCATTATTTTAAAGTAGAGTTATATACTAAAACGATATGCCCTTTATACCTCAATATGTCATACTTCCAAGTATAACTTATAGGGGGGTTGGGATCCTACTTATTGGATAAGTTGATGTTTTGTCTAAAAAATATAAGGAATTGTCCCCCTTTATACCTTGTCATTAGCCAACCATTGATGTTTTGTCTAAATAGCATGATTGTTCTTCATTATCTCAAAATTCCAAATTACATTACAATATAGGATTACAAAAACACAATTTTGAAGACACTCTGAAATTTCATTGCTAAAATGAAGAAATAGAGTGCACCGTTGGATTCCAGGTGAGAAATCATGCAAATTGGATATAAAATACTTGAAATTTCGTCAAGGTGCCCCTTGACATGCTTGACGGTGTTACCTCAAGTGACTTTTACCCTCGACATGAATTATGATTTAGAACTCTGCATTAAATTGTTTGTACAATGCATTGGGTTTCACACCATTAAATATGGCGCCCCTTCTAACCAAATCCCAAAATTTGTGGTTTACATTAAATATTTTTTTTGGTTGGTTTGTTAACCAAATCTGGACTATAGGTGACTTGGTTAAAACTAAATAATATATATAGTAGGTTGGGGGTTCGAGACCCACCAACCATACTCTACAAAGTTTTGTTATTATAACCAACAAATATATGACATAGTTTATGGCATATTTTGTAGACTATATCGTTAAACCCATATCCACAATGGAATAACCATTGCAACCATAGTATAGAACCTCTATGGATATGAGGTATACTATATACTATATAGTATATAGTTTAAGAACCTTCACACACATTTCATTGATAGCCCTTGTTTCGGTTACATGGTATATATGTATACCAAGCGCCAAGGGTCGAGGGCTTAGTCCCTCGACCCTTTGGTCGCCCATATTAAACTTTGTACCATTTTAAATATATAACATGCCATATATGATTTGAGATCCAATGTGTGGTGTGTTGGTGATGAAGGCTATGTTAAGGCCTTTGGGAGGTTGCAGGTTTGACCCCTGTCAACTCCCAAATATTTTAATGAAACATGAACTTAGAGGCCAATGAGAGGCTTCCAAGTGGAGGACTCTCATTAGGTCGTACATGCCACATGTCATCATATAACTCATCCACTTGCCAAACTTTTGTTGGATTGTACCTTTCCCATTCAGTTGCCTAGTCACCGTACAATCAGTCCATGTGGCACCTTGGGGTGTGTCCACATCACCTGTATGGTCGTTCCATGTGTCACACTTGCAGTGGTGACACATGTCACCCTTTTACCCCTTTGACTTTGACTTTTCCTGTTTGACCTAAACTTTGACCGCATATAACGTTTGCATACGAACTCCATTTGACTTGTCGTTTGCATCGTTGGAAAGCTATTGATGATATTTATGCAATGATGTTGTTTTCAAGATGATTTGAGATGATCAAATTTTGAGCATTTATGAATCCCCTAGAACCTCTATGAGCATTCTAGATCCTCCTGGACCTCTATGAGCATTCCTTAGATCCTCCTAGATCACACCTCCCCACTGGAGGAATTTTGGACCTCCAAAAGTATGGATCATTCAAAAATCAAGTGATAATTCTTTCACCTCACTTGTCCAGTATCAGTCATCCTTCCTACCTAGATAACGAGCACCTGACTCATCACAACCATAATAAAGACTATAACAACACTGCTAACCAAGTTAACCATTCCCTTAAATTCACAAACTTTGTTATTCATTGTTGTAGTATCCAACCATACTCCACTGATTAGTAATAAAATGAATAAAAAAAAAAATATATAGATGCAAAAGAGAATGAACCATCAACATATCTTCCCTTCTTAACAAGAACACCATCAACCAAAGGACATGCTTTGCTTTCAACTGTAGGATGTATATCTGGATCCTTGATACTAGCATTAGCTATCACGTGCCATGTAAGTTGACAACTGTCAAATTTTTCTTCATCTAATGAGCTCTCACAGTGATCCAGGTGGATATGGGTGGCCTCCCACCTTTTCCAAATGGTTCAAAATAGTTTTCTAGCAATTTTGGCAATTTACTATTTTTAGCAGGTTTTAACTTCTGGAGCCATTTTGAGGGCCCAAATGAAGGTTTTTTGATTACGAGGTTCTCAATGATAGATAAAGGCATGATTGAGCCCCCAAAATGAATCTCCTTGATGATACCTTTCCAACGAGCTATCACACCCCTAAAACGAAGATCGTATGCAAAAGTCACGACCCCGGGAAGTTGATGTACTCACTTACCCAAATGGGGCCCACATGACTTTTGGCACTTCATCTCCTAGGGTTAGGTTTTTGGATGTCTAGGGTTTTTGGCATTCCTGATTATTGTAAAAATGCCTTCAAAGCCTCATTGTAATCATATTCTTGCGAATGCGAGTAGCCGTCACATCTCTTCTCAAAGATAAGTTGCCACCATTCTAGTGAGTCTTTCACTCTGTATTTTTACAGTCTCTGTACATTTCTTTCATTAATAGAAATCATGTAATTATTGTATCTCTGTGTTTATGGTTGCATCTCTGATATATTTATGTTATATTACTGGATATACGCGATATCTCTATGCATTTCTTTATCATATCCCTGCTCTCATTTTGTGCCGAAAATAATCTGGATCACACAGTGAACTCAATCCCATCCTTGAAAAGATGATACTTGTTATGTTCCTCGTAGAAATTCACCTTCCTTTCGTATAAGTATGTGTTAACTCTCAAAAACGCACCTGCATTTTTGAAGGAAATGTGCCTAATCTTGTAGAGAAATTTTGACTATCTTTCCTAGCTCCAAATCCAAATCTGATTGTACCATTGGAAATCTTACGATCTGTAGATGTCGATCGACTATTGGAACGTGCAAAACGGATATTTTATGGCTGAGAAAATTGATTTTTCCCAAAGGCAGTTTTTTATGAAAATTCTGACTTTCGGTGGTTAAGCTACCCGAGAAATGTGCCAGTCAACCGCCGAAAGTGACTGTGTGCAAAATTTGAGAGAGTTTTTGCACAGGTCGAAGATTTTCGGGATTAAATGATATGGAACCTTTTCTAATAGGTGTCTTATGAATTATCTCACCCATTCCAGCATCTATTTTTGGTCTATGATGAAGAAAAGAGCGATTTCAAAGGTAAAAGGGTAATTTCCTTTGAACTAAAAGACAGGGTATCCTGCCAGCTCAATCAATTCGACTTGGCTTCAGAAGAAGAAGATAATTTTAGCCTTGGAAGGCTGTCTCCACATCATCAACATTCAACAAGAGGAAAATCAGGGATTGACCTCCTTTTGAGGAAGTATCCCACTTCTTTTGCAACAGATTTTTACTTACTATTTTTAGTTGATTTGATCCATGTTTTGAG
>ML785659.1:203852-240722 GCA_009831015.1 Picea engelmannii | reverse complement strand
TGGAGGTTGAAGCTTCAGATCTTCCCCTTCCTCGGTCTTTATCGACCTTATTCCTGATTCGATCGACTGCCAATATGTTAGACTCTACTTATAGGGATACATATTGCATATGAGTCAGGGAGGTATCTCTTCTCTCTCTTAACAGGAGGAAAAATTCTAGGTCAAAAGCACTGACATATAATTTTGGCAAAGGCCTCAGTGGGATTTATCTCAGCAGGGATGTTATTGTACATTTTGTTGAATCTTTTGGAGAAGTCAGAGACAGACTCTCCCTCTTTCCTCTTTAGGGACCCAAACTCTGTGGTATAATACATGAAATCCTTTTAATCTCCCCATTGTGTCAAGAAGATGTCATCTAAGACTTAAATCCCAGTAATGGATCCCAGAGCTAGGTTCTGGAATCACTTTCTGGCCTCTCCATCAAGACTGCGGAAAAAAAACCTCATCCATACATCTTCGTTTTCAATGAAAAAATTATCAACGAAACTATAGAAAGCTGCAAGGTGTTCTTATGCAATGATGTCCCCCTCCCCCATGAAATTAGGTATCTTTTTAAGGTAGCCACTGAATGATAGAGCATTGAGGGGCTGAGGTAACACAAGAGGGGCATATCTGGCAGCTACTATAGTGTCCATTCTATTTCAGGGGGGATTAGTTCCTACCATGGGAGTGTGAATATGTGGAGAACTAGGGGGGGATGGGCTTCAGACAGGGGATGCTAGAAGCATAGCGCTAAGATGAAAAGGAAATAGTTGAGGATTCAAGGAAAATTCTCCAAAGCTTTGGGGAACAAAGGTTTCTCTTTCAACAAAAACAATAAATCTAACAGGAGGAGGGGCCGTAAAGCCCGGGGTAGGAAAATATTTTAAGGCACTGGGTCTAAACCACAGTATGAATCCAGGATAGAGAGGAGTGACAGGGATTTCCCTCTCCAATCCCAGACTAGGAGGGGAAAACTCAATAATAACACTCCCAAAATTTAAAGTTCGGGAAACTCCAGAAGAAGGTATAACAAAAGAATGAGATGTAGAAATTAGAGTTCCTATAGGAGGACATTGAAAATATTCAGAAATACCTGGTTTAGTAGAAGAGGTACCTCCATGAAGGGCCTTTCCCTTTCTAATAATTTTCTCTAGGTCATCTTCAGGTATCGTTAAAGGCATCTATGGAGTAGACCACGTATGTCTTATTCTGGAAGCCACAACTGGATTAGTGGAGTTGCCAGTGGATTCGCCCTGATGGAGTCACCACATTAGAGTCACGAGGTGCACAGTTGCAATATTTGATGTACTAAGTTCTGATGCACCTTCAGAACCAGTGATATTTGTCGTTCAATCCGAAGGTAAATCTTCAATTTCGTCCCAGGCAATGGTGCCAGAAATGTTAGAACCATAAGTCACCTCTGGATTGCTGCAAAGATAAGCTTGATACCCACCAATGTTTAGGTGGATGTTGGTTTAAATGGGTGGAGGTCAATGGAAAAAACTCATCACTAGAATGAATTCATAGGGAAGTGAGGCCCACATTAACTTCAGTCAGTAGATTACATTTAAAAGTGAGAAGAGGGAAGACTTGGTGAGAAAACAAGAAGAAGAATGCTATGGGAATCTGACCTTCCAATAGCTTGAAAGAAAATAAACTCAGGCTCGATGATGATTTTTAGCTCAGGTTTCAAACACTGAAATGTGCCCAAATGACACAGTTCTGACAACACGATGATCAAACCTCCATCATCGTGCAACTATAACAAATCGACTAGATATTCCAATTCCGAGATATTTAGTGCGAGAGAGAACAAGACAACACAAGAAACTGAGTAAAAATGATCACAATATTTCTATGATCAAACCTCCATCATAACATCATAACAATCCTTGACTGGATCCTCCATATCCGAGTTTTGTTGCACTGGATTTACAGAGATGTGAAAGGAAACTGACTTCTATTAACTGAAAGTACAAATTGATATACATAACCAGACACAACTATGGTGTTAAAACATATTACAAAATGGGAGATCTACTCAACTAAAGGCCCCTTTGACAAAATATCAAAATGTCTCCTTTATACTTAGAGAAACTCGCCACCCATGACAAAAGGGTGGATGGAACATTATATTCAATGCTTTTCATGTGCAAGATCTTCTTCCAGACTGTGCACATAGTCCCTTGTCTGACACGATCTCAGATCATCATGGCTCTTGCAGGGAAAACTGTCCTCATGGGTTCCATGGGCCGACTACTCCAGACCCTTCAGACCTTCCATATATGGACTGAGCTGAGGTTTCACCCACATTCTTTATTATCATTAACTACTTTTATTGGGATTAGGATGGAGCCTGATGCCCACAAATATTCTAGGTGAAATCACAATCCTTTTCAGTCAAATATGGCACCTCAAGGATACGCAACTATTCTCCTGTGGCCACTCAAGTGTTTTGATCTTTTGCATGACACCTTTCAATCACCCTACGTGACCCTAGGATGTGGCCTTTGTGCTTATCCAAATGGGATTTAGGGACTTCACGTATCAGGAGTTCTCACTCCCTCTGATTCATAATGTTTCGATGCCTGAAACCATGTAATGATCCATTTGGATCAACGATTAGATATACCCTTAATATGATGGCCATGATGGCTCCTTGAACACTTTAGTCGCCTACTTCTTGATAGGATCCTACTTTATTTATGGCCCTGCTTTTCCATATGACCCCAAGTCATGACCGTGGGCCCAACTCATAGGCATGTCACAATTTTGCATCTCGCAAGCTCATGGGGTGCTTCCTGCTAAAAATTTCGAGTCATGAAATCACGACCCTCTAGGATCTGGTACCACGTGTCTTGCTGGAATGAGCAACTCATATGATTTCGTGACTTTTCACTTCTGGAGTCTTACATTCTGTTCCACCTATGAAACCCGATTCGCAAAATCGCAATCATGCTGAGCAACTTTAATCAACACGCCATGCGTCCCTTAATTTGGTCAGTCCAGATGAAGCCATTGAATCTTCAGGTATCGGGACTTTGGGTTATGGATGCACCTTTATGACGAGAGTCATGAACCCCCGATTCACGATCCTTATGAATAAATTTGAAAACTGGACCTGCTTCCCTTACTTGATCTAGGTCCATATTAGATCTCTCCAAGGGTTGCGGCCTGCAAAATTGATGATTTATATGAATGGTTGGGGCTTGGGAAAACATACAGATTAATGAGAGAGGTCGAAGGATTAAGTGCTCAAGGATAGAAAAGGAAAACAAAAAATGACTCTGCCGGCTATAAAGGGGAAAAACAAGGACATGGCCATTTGAAAAAGATAGATATGGGGCAAGGATATAGACTCAGGTGAATTGACACATGCCTACAGGCCTTGAAAAGTTTATGTGATAACATTTGGCTCCACAGGGGATGGAACACTCCCTACAAGTTGCCAATAATGAGTAGTTCTAGTGCCTTAACTGTTGGGTTATGGACTCTATCATTCATAAAAGATAAGAATAAAAAAAAATAACAACATGAACGATATCTACAATGGTTGGATGCCGATTGCATCTTTAAACAAAAAACATTTTCAGGAAGTGGCCTTTTACAGGGCCACCAAAATATTCATTACCCTCCAAGTTCTGCAACCTGTAAGTGTAATTTGGGAATGCCTCAAAAATATTGAAGGGGCCGATCCATAAGGCCTCAAATTTGCTATGCTTTCCTTTGTCATGCTTCAATGCATCCCATTTAAGTACTAGATCTCCCAACAGGAAATCCTCTTTTCTCACTTTCCTGTCAAAAGCCCGCCTGATCCTTTATTGATTCTCATGTGCTATGTCCAAGAGATTCTCTCTTTCCTTCTCCACTTTGACCATCTGTTGTATTATTCTAATCATATCATCGGGCTCACTTTAGCGATCTTGAAATAATTTCGCCACGGACAAGGCTAGCTGAGAGGGAAAAAATGCTTCAGTTCCATATACAAGATAGAATGGAGAGACACCAAGAGATCTTTTTGTTGTCACTCTATCAGCCCATAGAGAAAATTGAGTTTTGAATCCCATGATTTCTTGTTATCCTCTAACCATATCTTGATGATTTTGATGAGGCTTTTGTTAGAGAATTCTTCCAGTCCATTGCCTTGGGGGTAGTATGGGTTAGAATGAATTAACTTGATTCCAAATTGCACACATAATTGGATTAATGGTTCAACTTAGAAAGAAACTGCATTATCTATGAAGATTTTGCTCGGACAACCAAATATTGCTATGATATCCTCCAAGAAACCGATGATTACCTTGTGAGAAGCACTTCTTGTGGGAATAGCTTCTATCCACTTGGTAAAGTAATCTGTGGTCATCAAGATCCATCTGTGCTGACCGTTGGATGTAGGATGGATCTCCCTAATGAAGTCTAGGCCCCACTATTGAAAGGGCCCTGAAGCAACCATAGGTTTCAATGATAGGGACTTTAGTTGCTTCTTTCTAGAAAATATTTGACATTTAGTGCATGATCTAACTTTTGCGCAAACATCGGTGAACAGAGTAGGCCAGAAATACCCAGCCCAGAGAATTTTATAGGTTGTGGTTCTCTAGGAGTGATGGCCCCCACAGAGGCTTTCATGGAAATCAAATATAATATTTTGTGCTTTGTGTGGGTCCAAACATCTCAGAAGTACTCCTAGAGGGTCTTTCTAATACAAAACCTGGTCAACAAGGAAATATCTAATTACTTTGAGCTTTAAATATCTTGCATTTCGCATTTGCATGCCATAAGAAGGCTCCAATTCCTGTAGAAAATATATGACGTCCTTGTACCAAGGACATCCTGCTAATGGGGGGTCTGCCTGAGAATTTGCATAAGACAACTCAACTTGCTAATGTTTTGAGCAATTATTGGCGAAATTCACCCCCAAAGATTTGCAATTAGATTCAGCCAACATCTTGGATAAACCTTGACCTTTGATCAATTTGGTGGGCTTGATCTCAATATCAAATTCAAGTATTTTGGCAATCCATCGACTCCTCCTCCCATCTATGTCCATCTGAATGAGTATTTCCTTAAAGACAGCTGAAGGGACGTATGCAACGAATTTTGATTGTAGGACATAGACTCTAAAAACCTTGAGAGATTTAACCAAATCATAGGCCTGCTTCTCCATGATGTCATATTTCACTTCAACATCTCTCAATGACCGACTGAAAAAGGCAATGGCTTACTCCAAACCTTCAACATTTTTCTACAAGAGAACAACTGCTATAGTGTCAAATGAAGCAAATGAGAAAATGAGGAAATCCTTTGAGTAATCAGGACTGATAAGCATAGGTGCTTCAGTCAAAGACTTATTTATTTGATCAAATGAATTTCGAGACTCGACAGTCCATTTGAACTCGCTTCCTTTCCTTAACATGGATGTTATCAGATTTACCATCTCAACAAAGTTGGAAACAAACCTCCTCAAAAAATTATTTTTTTCCAGGAAATACTGGGCTTCTTTCGTGGATCTCGGGAGTGACAAGGTTTGGATTGCTTCAAATCTGCGGGGATCAATCCTAACTCCTTCAACCGATACTATATGGCCGAACAATTTTCCTTCCTTCATGGAAAACAGAGACTTCTTGGGATTTAAGGAGACACCAATTTTTTTGCATTTTAGGAAAACCTTCTTTAAATGCTCATTGTGCTCTCTATTTGAACTAGAGAAGATTGTAATGTCATCTAGATAGATGACCAAAAACATGTCCTTTTCTCCAATGAAAGCGATATCCATGGATCTTTGAAACGTCACCCCCACGTTCATCAATCCAAAGGAAATTTTGGCATACATGAATGTACCCCAAGGAGTGGTGAAGGCTGTCTTTTCTTTGTTCTCAGGTAGGAATGAGATCTGATTGTTTCCTAAAAAGCCATCAATCATGGATATCCTTGTTGCGCTAGTTACCCTTTGTAATATGTGTTCCATTTTCGGGAATGGGTAATTTTCATTCTTTAAGCTCTTGTTCAGGATTTTGAAATCGACACAAAGTCTGATTTCCCCACTCTTCTTTCTTACTAGGACTAGGTTGGCCACCCACTCAGAATATATCAAAGAGACAATGATTTGGGCATCCAACAACTTCTTGACTTCCCTTTCCATAATAGGTAGGAGAATAGGATTTATATGTCTCAATTTCTTCCTAAATGGTTTGGCCTCTTCCTTCAGTGGAATATTATGCTCAATAATAGCTATGTCATATGTTCTGAGGTCTTCATAGGTCCAGGCAAAAACATCGGCAAATTTCTTTAATAACTCAGTATACTCACCCCTATGCTCTTTTGACAAGCTTCTTGATAGCTTGAAATACTTAGGGTCTTTCTCTATGACAATATTGTATTCGGCTATGTCAACATCATCAATCGGCCTCTGAGATTTCACTGCCACATCATTACTGTCAAATATACTTTCCAAAGGGACTAGTCCCTTTGGAATGTGATTGCTCGATAACTGCACAATACGATGATTAGCAATTTTCTTCAGAAATACATCATCATGTGAGTTTCTTTGAGAATCAAAATCCTGGTTTATGTGTAATGTAGAAAATTCGTCAACGGCTTCCAGGAAATTCTTGATCTCAATATCATCCTCGAATACCTTCCAATGCTTAACGTTGTCAGGTATGTAGGGTCTGTATTTTATTTCTATATCATACTTGATCTTGGGCGGTAGAGGGACTCTGAATTTGCTTGATGAAACGACCAAAGATTCAACCACTCTATTATCCTCTCTTGGGATGAATGAAATGTTGAAATCCAAGAAAAAATTGTCAATTAAATCCCACACTTCATTCCTATAAGCTCTAAGCCTTGGATGCTTGGCTTGGTAAAGATTTCTAACTTGGTTTACCACCAACTCTCCATCCCCAAATGCAACTATATTTTTTATTCCCATGTCCTTTGCATCCCTCAAACCCAACACAAGAGATTCATACTCCACTACGTTATTGGTAGCTTCAGATTCTAGCTTGTAGGACAGATGTATGGCTTCTTGGGTAGGTGAGATAAACACTATTCCATCTCCAACATTTTCCTTGGAAAATGCTCTGTCAAAGAACATTTTCCAAATAGGTCCAGTGGAAAGGGAAACTTCAAGAGAAACAATGGGCTTCTTTCTGAGTTTAAGAGGAGGCTCGGGAGAATTAGTGAGCTGTAATATCTTGACTATGTCTCAATTTATATGTAGAAATAGTGGCATATGTGAGGTCCATTTACAGGGTTCCCCCAAGTTTCTTTATCCAATATCTTGACAAAATCATGCTAAACTTGGGGGGAACATCCTCCAGTACAATATCCATGACCATACTTTTCATAGGAAGCTAAAACAAGGTCACGACTAGGTCTTAGATCACCCCAAGGCATTGCACCCTACTAGATTTAAAAGAATACAATTCATGGTAGGATTTTGTGATTTCTAGTCCCAACTCTTCCATGACAGTTTTGGGCATGATATTATGAGAAGCCCTCGAATACATAAGCCAATTATGCATCACCTTGTCATGTATTTTCAATGAGGTATACAAGGGAGGGGATGAATCATCTCTGTATTCTACCATAGGACCTAGGATGACTTCTTGCTTTTCATCTTGAAAATTGATTGAGTCTGAGGGATGAGATGAGGGTGCAGGTTGCAGTATCTTAGAGAGGCTCCTTTTGAAATCTTAGTGTTTGATGAGATTTGAAAGGGGTATAGGGATCCTAATTATATGGATTTCATGCTCAAATTTAAAACAGGAAGGGGGTTTCATAATTTCTTTTACCTCTGCAACTGGATTTTTTACCACTGGAGAAGGGGTTGAACTTCCTTACCTTTGCCGCTATTTGCTACATCTTTAGTGGGCTTCTCTGCTCTGATAGGATTCTCAGGAACATCAAGTGCTCTTGCCTTTTTCTTGGATCTAAGGTTATATCTATTCTGGCTGTTGTTGGCCTTGTCCCCCTTTCTTAGCTCATTTAGTTGACTATCCATGAGAGACTCCTTGTATGTTTATTGAGTCAAATGAGGAAAAGAGGAGGTGTCTCCGAGACAGTGGATTTTTGGGTCAAGTTTTTCTTCCCCTTCTCCGTCATCAGTCACAAGATTAGTTTGGAGAGGGGTCTGGATTTTGTGATCGTCTCTATCTCTATTCCTTTGTTCCCTTTACATAATCTGAGGAGAATTATTATTCGACCTCCTGAAGCTTCCTCTGTTATCAGTGTTTTGGGGATTCATGTATCTTTTCTTCCCCTCTAATTCCAACCTTTCCATCCTTGCCGAAAGTGATTTTAGCAGCTTGGTCACTTCGTCCATTTGAGGGGGGGGGGGAAGTGGATGAATTGGAGGTTGAATCTTCAGATCTTCCCCTTCCTTGGTCTTTATCCACCTTATTGCTGAGTCAGTCGATTTCCAATATGTTAGATTCTACTTCCAGGGCTGCATCTTGCATATGAGCCAGGGAGGTAGCTCTTCTCTCTCTTAATAGGAGGCAAAAGTATGGGTCAAAAGTGTTGGCATAGGTAATTTTGGGAGAGGTCTCAGTGGGATTTATCTCAATAGGTATCTTATTGTACATTTTGTTGAATCTTTTGGAGAAGTCAGAGACAGACTCTCCCTCTTTCCTATTTAGGGACCTAAAATACATGATACAATGCATGAAATCCTTTTTATCTCCCCATTATCTCAATAAGACTTCGTTTAAGACTTCAATCCCAGCAATGGATTTCGGATCCAGGGTCTGGAACTACTTTCTCGCCTCTCCATCAAGACTATGGAAAACAACCCTCATCCATACATCTTCATTTTCAATGACACAATTATCAACAAAACTATAGAAATATGTGAGGTTCTCTTATGTAGTGATGTATCCCTCCCCTGTGAACTTAGGATGCTATTTAAGGTAGCCACCGAATGATAGATCATTGAGGGGCTGAGGTAACACAAGAGGGGCATATCTGGCAACTAGTATAGCGCCCATTCTATTTCCGCAGGGATTAGCTCCTGCCATGAGAGTGTGAACATGAGGAGAACTAAGAGGGGATGGGGTTCATACAGGGGATGCTAGAACTGTAGTGCTGGGAGAAAAAGGAAATAGCTGAGGGTTCGAGGAAAAGGATACAAATATTTGGGGAACAAAGGTTTCTCTTTCAGCAAAAACAATAACTCTAATAGGAGGAGGGGTGGTAAATTCCGGGGCAGGAAAATATTTTGAGGCGCTAGGTCTAAACCACTGTACAACTCGAGGGTAGAGAGGAGTGACAAGGCTTTCCCTCTCCAATCCCAGACCAGGAGGGGAAAACTCAACAGGAACACTCCCAAAATTTAAAGTTCGGGAAACTCCAATAGAAGGTATAACAAAAGAATAAGATGCATAAATTGGATTTCATATAGGAGGACGTTGAAAATCATTAGAAATACCTGGTTTAGTAGCAGAGGTACCTCCATGAAGGGCCTTTCCCTTTTTGATAATTTTCTCTGGATCAGCTTTAGGTATCGTTAAATGTAACTGTGGAGTAGACCTCGTATGTCTAATTTTGGAAGCCACAACTGGAATAGTGGAGTCGCCAGTGGATTTGCCCCAATGGAGTCACCAAAGTAGAGTTACCAGGTGCACAGTTGCAATCTTTGATGTACTAAGTTTTGATGCACCTTCATAACCAGTAAGATTTGTCATTCAATCTGAGGGAAAATCTTCAATTTCATCCCCAACAGTGGCGCCAGAAATGTTAGAACCAAAAGTCACCACTGGATTGTTGCAGAGTTAGGCCTGATACCCATCATTGTTTAGGTGTTTGTTGGTTTAAATGGGTGGAGTTAAATGGACAAAACTCAACACTAGAATGATGTTACAACGTAGAACCAGACAAAGAATGCACAGGGAAGTGAGGGCCACATTAATTTCAGTCAGTGGATTAAGTTGAATAGTGAGAAGAGGGAAGACTTGGTGAGAAAATGAGAACAAGACTGCTATGGGCATATGACCTTCCAGAAGATTTAAAGAAGATAAACTCGAGCTCAATGATAATTTCGAGGTCAGGTTTCAGAAATTGAAATGTGCCCAAATGACACAGTTCTGATAGCACGATGATCAAACCTCCATCACCATGAAACTATAACAACTCATCTAGATCTTCCAATTCTGAGCTATTCAGTGCGAGAGAGAACACGACAACACGAGAAACTGAGTAAAACTAATCACAATACTGCTATGATGAAACCTCCATCATAACATCATAGCAATCCTCGACTAGATCCTCCAATTCAGAGTGTTTTGACAAATTATTTATAGAGATGTGAAAGGAAACTGACTTCTGTTAACTGAAATTCCCAAATCGATATAGATAACTAGACACAGCTCTAGTGCTAAAACATATTACAAAATGGGAGCTTGTTGGCAGCAATTATATAATTATTATTTTTTTAAGCTGCCTACATAGGGTCTATAAAATTTTATTTGCTCATCATGAGAATTTCACTAAACGACAGTTGTAAATCATCGATTTTTACCTATCGTCTTTTCGAATTTTGTTTTCATGACTCCAAGCATGAAAACTTGCAGCTAAAATTGCCATTATATTTTTGAAAATTTCATTAAAGGGAGACTGCTCATATGGTTTATTACAAAATTGTGATTTCTTTCTATGAGCATGTTGCTCTCCTTGTTTGTGATCCTTTTCATTCTAAGCATGCCTAAGAGATTAGGGGTTGCATGAATGAAAGACCTCCACCATTTGATATTCATTTTTTTTATTGATTTTGGTTTGATTTTCAATCGTATTTCTTTCATGAAGCTTTTGACTATTCGATTTTTGTAAACTCACCTATATTTGAAATCAAACTTTGATGCACGCACTATGTTTTCAAGTACTCTAGTCCTAGAATGTACCCAATGTCAAGGTGGCATACGATGTACAACATGCCATTACTCCTTAGCATGGTCTCAGGCTTCACGAATTTGCTCACACGTGTTGTGATTAACACTTTGCCCACCGTTTGAATAATTACAGCAAGTATTGTTAAAGCTCAGGGCTATGGCTTTATTTTTTTTTGCAAACCCTACCTATCTATTGTGTGTTAATTACCTATCCCTTTAGTATGGCTCCAGTGGTAAGGGTTGAACCGAACAACATCCAAACCCTGCTCTCATATCATAATGCTAGGGAAGATTTGGAAAGGAATGGTTGGTTGGCATAATGAGTTAACAGGCTCTCTGTGTTTTTTTTATTTTTATGGTATCCACTCAGACTTACCTCTTCTACCTCTGTCATCTAAACCCCCAATTGTTTTGAGTCGCTCTTGTTACAGTTTGGTCAACCCCGTAATTTCCTTCTAGAGACACATTTGTGTGGGAGCTATTCTGAGAAAACGGTTTTGAATTAGATCAAACCCTTGAAAACCCAGAACTGAAATGAGCCCTTTTACCTTCATCGTCGACAGTTTCCCCAGAAATTGGATCGTTCCAGAGATACAGCTCATCCTTTAGAGGTCAAAATATCAGATTTTATTTATGGCTGAGGTGAGTGTTTTGGTCTGCTTGCAAGTGTTGAAACGTTTGTTACCTACTCAAGCCTGTCTTGTGATCACCTACAACACCCCTGAACCTATCCCAAAAGCTACTAAACAACCTCATGGGAAAGATACGTATCCTACATGACTCTGTTTAAAAAATTGAGACTTGAGTCAATTATCCAAGGGGAAGAGAAGCGTTTGAAAACTACAGGACATGTGATTTTTAAGAATGTAGAAGCATCTATAGCCATCGTTAACTCCAAATTTTTATGATACGATTTGATTGTATTGTCAAAGGGAAGATATTTTGAATGAATAACATGTCTGTTTTTCATTCCTTAGTTAGACTATTTGGTTGTTAAACAAAGATTATTTTTTTAGTTCGTTTTGATTATTAAATAGAATCAGATTTTGTTTGTTATTATAACTAGCTACATAATCGCAAGATTCTGTAGCCAGTTAAGAAAATTCGAATTGTTTGATTTGATGGCAGAAAACATATCTGAGATCTTCTTATTTTCTTGAGTTTTGAGGATAATTAAGGATCCCATGATTTCAAAGATGATATGAGACACTTTTTGAGATCTCCTAGCCTAATCAATTTTGTATTTTGAATAGTTAGAAATAGGTTGTTGTTAGTTTTTTTTATATTTGGCGAATCAAGGTGGTTGCATCCCCCATATTTTTTGAAACAAATTTGATCTCAGGAACATAAACTGTTATGTTTTCTGAGACCTATATAAACTTATCATTTTGTAAACAATGTATCATCTCAGCCTAGGGCAAGAGTATGAGCGTTTTTATTGCAAACTTGAATGAAACTGAATACACGTTACAGCTTTAGCTTCTCTGTATGACGTTTTGATTCAGGTTATGTCTATGTTGATTAGATAATAGATGGTGATTTCTTTTGTTGTCGTGATTTATTATCATTTGACACTATTCATTTTATATGCTACCCATATCTTATGTTTCATATACAATATATACACAATGATCATCTATTTAAATTAAATTAGGAGATTTACCTCTAATATATTTAACTAGGCCTTTCAATAAAATAGAATAAGGCAGATGTAAGAAGACCTAATAGAAGATTCCGCTTCTAGAAGGATCTTCCTCTAGATGCTTCTCTTAATAGACATATTTAGTATAAATAAGGGTCGAGGGTATGAGAACCCTAGCTTGGATATTATTGTAATAGAGCACTGCTCGATTGGAGGTTGCCCCCTCGAAGAGGCCTGTGAACATTACTTTTTGAATCAAAGTGTTATTTCTATTGCTATTGTTATATCATTTCTGTGTATTGTGAAGATTATGCTAGATATTTTACTGTTATTCTTCCATTTCTAGCATTTTATTTCTATTCTGTATATTTTATCTGGTATCTTGCAAGTGGTATCAGAGCACTTTCCTTGGCAGAAATTGTGGGTATTTTTTTTTCAGGGTAGAGACGTATTCCAGCGTATTTAAGCCACAGAGATCTGTCGTTACGCGCATAAACCCGTGGTTGAGGGATTCATACATGCATGGAATACATGTGTTTCTTAAGCGCACATCTGTTGGCCACCCTTGTAACCCCTATTGGTACCCCTTCGAGTGGTAGTGCATCAGACAACACCTGTGTACAGATCAGCCTAGATTTCCTGAAGCCCTCTTTAGATAAACCTATCGGCTGCCAGACTGCTATAGTGTCACCGAGAACAACACTCAGGAAGATACTCTCTAGTACCTGGGTAGTCAGGTAGTACGACTAAGGGTACAGTCTATCCTCCTTAATTAGTGCCCTGAGATATTGGGCCGAGTACTACCGTTGGACCCCACACATATATCAGAGAGCTATAGCACAGGGCAAACCCTTGTCTGTAGAACCCTTGAATACCTAACCCTTGGGGAACATAAACATAAACATAAAAAAATTAAACCGGCGAGATCTATTGCCGCGCATCTGTGTTCGGGTTGCTAAGTAAATACATATTTCTCTCTAGTTCATAATTTGGGGATTTTAGCACTGCAACATTCTTCAGACCAAAGTATAACCCCACAGCTATAAAAATTAGATTCATCTCTTAGATTCATCTCTTGAGACATATTCCATTAGATTCATCTCTTCTCCCTTATCACATTCATCCACATCATTTTTCTGCAAAAATTTCTGACCCCGCCCACTCCCTTTTCAGTTCACCCATCCTCATGGCCCATACCCATAGCCAAGAACTAGAGTCTCGCTTCAACACCTTGCAATCTGGTTTCCTCGAGACCCAACAAGAAGTGAAACAACTCAGTGCTACTATTGCCTCCCGTGATGCATCCATAAATGCATCCGTAAATGTAGTCGTGTAGTCCGCAATGGCGGAAGTCAAACACGAACTGGCCACCCAGCTTGAATCTGTCTTTGCATCACTTTTCACCAAACTCAAGATCCCTACCGATGAATCTTTTCCTGATGCACATAAAAAGACTCAATGTGAAACTTCTTCTCATTCCTTTCAACCCCATCACTTTCAATGGGACATACGCCTTTCGCGGGTGGATGTAACCAAATTTGATGGCTCGGACCCCACTGGTTGGGTCACCCAAATGGAACATTATTTCTCTCTCTACAACATTACAGATGACTTGGCCAAACTCCGGTATGGTGTTCACCATCTAGATCAAGAACGCTGGCAATGGAGAAAAACTTCCCGTCAAGGGTATATTGCTTGGACCCAATTTTTGACTGAGATTTATGAATGCTTTGACACTGACACCAACCATTTGGGTTGTTTGACAAAATTGAAGCAATCAAGCATAGTAGAAGACTTCATAGCTGCATTTGAGCGACTGGCTTTTCGATCAAAGGGAATGACTGATGCTTTCTTTCAAGAGTGTTTTATCAGTGGCCTCAAGGAGGATATTTAGGCCCATGTCCTCATGGCTTGTCCTACGACTTGGGTGGAGGCTACCAAAAAAGCTAAAGAAGCACAACAAATTGTTTCCTCTCAAAACCATAAGCCTTCCTTTATCACTCTCCCTAAACCAGTAAACCCCACTACTCCCTCCGCCCCATTAAAAATCCAAAAATTGACTAGGGCTGAAATGGTTGAACGCCAACTCAAAGGCCTCTGTTATAATTGTGATGAAAAATATTTCCCAGGAAAAAAATGTAAGGAACAAAATCCTTTTATGGCCATCTCTGAGGATATTCCGGAAGAGGATGTTGACACTCCCCTTATGCCCGAGTCACCAGAAATCATTGACATAAACCCTCCCTCCGACCCTTCCGAAGTGGAACCGATCATTTCCCTCAATGCTCTCACTGGCTTCTCTGCCCCCCAAACCCTCAAGTTACTCGGTTACATCAAGCACCGAAAGGTCATCATTCTGGTTGATAGTGGTAGCACCCACAATTTTATTCATCACCGCATTGCCCAAGAAACCCATTGCTACATCCATGTTGTCAACAATTTCCAAATCATGATTGCCAATGGTGGTTCTATGAAATGTGGTGGGCGCTATGAAAATGTGCGTATCCAAATCGGTGACTACCACCGAAAATCCCATATGTTTTCTATTGACATGGGCGGTTGCGACATTGTGTTGGGTGCAGACTGGCTAAGGACTTTGGGTCCCATTCTCATGGATTTTCAGAACTTAACCATGTAATTCGACTAAGGAGGCCACAAATATAAATTTAAAGGAATCACTGTTGGTTCACCTGAGGTCATCAGTTCTCATTGCATGGAAAAACTACTAAAAAAATGTCATTCTGGTGTCATTGCCCAACTCCACGCCATACAAGCCACAAAGACCCCACCAGTGCCCCAAGACCTCCAAGCCCTCCTTTCTAAACATCAAATGGTATTTTCCACTCCCCAAGGACTCCCTCCTTCCCATGGTGTCCATGATCATTCCATTCCCCTTGTCCTAGGAAGCCTTCCCCCCAATATATGTCCATATCACCACCCCTTTGCACAAAAAAATGAAATTGAAAAAATGGTCCAGGAACTCCTTATTGCCGGCGTCATCCGCCCTAGTACGAGCCCTTACTCCTCTTCGGTTTTCATGGTACTAAAGAAAGAAGGTTCTTGGAGAATGTGTCCTGACTTCTGTGCTCTCAACAAACTAACCTTCAAAGACAAATTTCCCATTCCTGTCATTGATGACCTCCTGGATGAATAGAGTGGCGCCCAATTCTTTACCAAACTTGATCTTCACTCGGGCTATCACCAGATACGTATGAAAGAGGTCGACATTTCCAAGACTTCCTTTCGCACTCATGAGGGCCACTATGAGTTTTTGGTCATGCCCTTTGGTTTGTGTAATGCCCCCTCCACCTTCCAGAGCCTCATGAACCATGTCTTCCGCCCTTTTCTCCATCATTTTGTCTTAGTTTTCTTTGATGATATCCTCATTTATAGAAAAACCTGGACAGACCATCTTACTCATGTGGATCAAGTTCTCCGCCTACTCTCTCAGCACCAACTTTTCCTAAAACAGTCTGAATATGCTTTTGGTGCCTCATAAGTAGAATACTTGGGTCATCTAGTGGGAAAGGATGGCATCAGGGTGGACCCGAAAAAGATTGAAGCTATGCAAGACTGGCCGCACCCAAAAACTCTCAAAAGCTTGCATGGATTTTTGGGCCTCACAGGGTATTATCGCAAGTTCATTAAGAACTACAGAAAGATTGCAACACCTCTCACGACTCTCCTCAAAAAGAACTTTTTCACTTGGACTCCAGCAGCTGCTCAAGCTTTTCAAACCTTGAAGACATCCATGTGCACCACTCCGTTTCTGGCCCTTCCTGACTTCACAAAGACCTTTGTGTTGGAATGTGACGCCTTACGGAAAGAAATTGGTGCTGTCCTTATGCAAGAGGGTTGACCTTTGGCCTTCACTAGCAAGCAACTGTCTGAAAAGAATCTGGGAAAACCCATTTATGAAAAATAAATGTTGGCGATTCTTCATGCCATTGAGTTGTGGTGTCCGTATCTCTTGGGGAAACGCTTCCAAATTAAGACAAACCATCAAAGCCTCAAGTACTTTCTGGAACATTGCATTTCCTCCCAGGAACAACAAAAATGGGTGACTAAGCTCTTTGGATATGATTATGAGATCATTTACAAGAAGGGAAAAGACAATGTCGTGGCGGATGCACTGTCCCGGAAATATGAAGATGAAGGATCCCTTTTTTCTCTTTCCTTCATTGTACCCGATTGGCTCCAAGTTGTGCGCCAGAAATGGCTTCAAGATCCCAAAAGTTCGCATCTGATCCAGCAACTGCAGAATAAGGCTCCAGCTCCCCTAGGTTACACCTGGCTCCAAGATGAGCTTTGATACAAAGGCCTCTTGTATTTAAGTAAACAATCCAAGCTCAAATCCATGGTGCTTTCTGAGCTTCATGCTACACCCATAGTGGGGCACTCAAGGTTCACCAAAACATATGACCGAGTCAAACATTCTTTTTTCTAGGATGGTATGAAACAGAACATCCATAAGTTTGTCGCTGAATGTGAGGTGTGTCAATGCAACAAGGGAGAAACAATCAAATCTCTAGGCACCCTCCAACTGCTTCTGATTCCCCCTGCTATTTGGAAGGATATCTCTATAGAATTTATTACAGGCTTACCCAAATCGGGGAATAAATCAGTCATAATGGTGGTGGTGGATCGCCTTTCCAAGTATGCTCATTTTTGCGCTCTTCCCGACCCATTTACTGCATCCACAGTGGCTCAAATTTTCATGGACCAGGTCTTCAAGATTCATGGCATGCCACACTCTATTGTTTCCGATCAAGACCCAACTTTCACAAGCAATTTTTGGCAAGAGTTGTTTAAGCTACAAGGCACACAATTGCATCTCAGCTCAACTTATCATCCCCATACGGATGATCAAACAGAAGTTATCAACAAGTGTTTGGAAACATATTTGAGGTGCTTTGCCTCTAAAAAAAAACACCAGTGGGCTCAATGGTTACCCCTCGCCGAATGGTGGTACAACACTACATACCATACAACCACTCGCATGACTCCTTTTGAAGAGGTATATGGAAAGAAGCCACCTTCAGTTCTCTCATACTTACCGGGTACCTCGAAGGTCCAGGCGATTGACCAAACACTTACAATCCAAGAGGATATCCTTCGTACCCTTAAAGAGAACTTGGTCATGGCACATAATAGAATGAAGCAACAAGCAGATCAAGGTCGCTCTGAACGTCAATTTACAGAAGGGGATCAGGTGTTTTTGAGACTGCAACCATATAAGAAAAATTCCCTCAAGGCTGAGCATTGTCAGAAGCTAGCACCCAAATTTTATGGCCCTTACACAGTTCTCAAGCGTGTGGGACAAGTCATATATCTATTAGCTCTGCCTAGTCAGTCGAAGCTACATCCTGTTTTTCATGTTTCATGCTTGAAGAAGGTGATTGGAACCAGGTGCCAAATTCAAACCAACCTTCCAGAGTTAGCTGAAGAAGGATCCACTTGGCTACAACCAGGAGTAGTTTTGGACCAGCGTGAGCGTCGCCTACATCAGAGAACCATCAAGGAAGTGCTAGTACAGTGGCAGATGCCACTTGGGAACCAACTACCATTCTGCAACAGTTTCCACATCTCAAGCCTTGAGGACGACGTTGTTTTTAAGGGGGAAAACATGTTAAGGTCCTAACTCGCACATAGGTAGATCAATGTATTCAGATGTAATAAAGGTCAATATTAATAAGTCCTTTCAATAAAATAGAATAAGGCGGATGTAAGAAGACCTAATAGAATCTTCTGCTTCTAGAAGGATCTTCCTCTAGATGCTTCTCTTAATAGACATATTTAGTATAAATAAGGGTCGAGGGTATGAGAACCCTAGCTTGGAGATTATTGTAACAGAGTGTTGCTCGATTGGAGGTTTCCCCCTCAAAGAGGCCTATGAACATTGCTTTCTAAAACAAAGTGCTATTTCTATTGCTATTTTTATATCATTTTTGTGTATTGTGAAGATTATACTAGATATTTTACTGTTATTCTGCCATTTCTATCATTTTATTTCTATTCTACATATTTTATATATCTAGTATCTTGCAAAGGTCATAAGACTCTTCCCCCACCTACTCACTCACCTATAGTAACTAGAATTCGTTCAGACGACAACATTGTCCCTCAAACAACAACCACATCAAACGATGATCTACGAATCTTTGTTGAACCAGTAACTCCAAATCCCCCAGGTGGCGACATACAAGAGATTGTTCGTCAATCCCTCATAAGAATGCACAGTGCCTTAGCCTGTATCAGACAACGAATTAGACCTTTGAACCAACCATTAGACTTCTATGATATCAGGGAACAACTCACAGGTATTGATCTTACCTTAAACCCTACAGATCATATCCTCACTCCTACAACAGGAGGATCTGGTATTCCACCATCACCACCCCCTTCATCTCCTTCTTCTTCTGGAGAAGAATCCTCAGATGAAGGCAGTTCCTCATCTCAGCCTTTGACACCACCCACACCTATGGCCAATTCGAACAATCCCACCAGACCCTGGCTTGACCAAGATGCAGTGGCCATACCTGGGCCCCAACATCCTTTACCTAAACACCCAGATAAATGGCTCCTTAAAGTTGACCCAGACTTCACGCAAATCGCTGAAGATCACATCAAAAAGTTTATGCTAGCCATTAGGCTCCATAGTGTTGAAAACGAAGATGTAGTGTGCAGATTGTTTCCCTACACCTTTGAAGGCAATGCCTCTACCTGGTACTTTTCCCAACAACACCACACCATTGTGTCATGGGATAAATTTGAGTCCTGTTTCCTTGAGAAGTTCAGAGATGACAAGTCTCCTGAAGTTTTAGTCATGGAGATTTCTAGTTTAAAAATGAACCCGAAAGAAAAGATAAAAGACTTTAATCAAAGGTTCCTGACACTAAAGAACTGAATCCCCATGGATTCGATGCTTTCCGAGAATCTTATTGTCGCATACTATACGAAAGCCTTACATCAAAACATAGCCATTTGTGTAAAGAGATCTAAGAAATCCACATTGATAGAAGCCTTCGAAGAGGCTAGTCAGGACAAGAAAGATATTCTAATCTTAAAAGAAAATACCAGTAACGAGATAGAGACTAGTTCATCCTCCAAGAAGAAAATCGAAATCCTTCCTAGACCTCCCCAAAACAAAGCTCAACCAGAAAGTTTGGATCTAGAAAAATTACAGAAAGTCATTCAGAAGTTATCCAATCAAGTTATAGATTTGAAAAGGTCGACTGAAGAAGCTTCTTTGAGCAAAGGACCTTACAAACCCCCTTTTAGGAAGCCTTTTCCTACAAACCGACCTAACTCAAATTCTGAAGGTCTAAATCTAGAAAGCTTACAATTTGCTATTCAAACGATCCTATAAGCACACGATAACTTGATTCCTCCCGAGATTCCTGAAGAAGCAACTGAACAAGAGACGGTAGAAGAAGATGAACCCTCTCCGAACATTTTCAGACATTTTTCGGATAGCAATTTTCAAGCTAATTTCGAAACAGTACATCCTTACAATACCAGGAGCAAGACAACAAATAAGTCTTCTTCTGAAATTGCGACTACTTTGCCTCCAAAACAGTCTAAATCAATTGAAACTAAACAGAATTCAGCAAACCCAAGTTTAGATTATGATTTGATTGAAGATCTAAAAAAGCATAGGGCTAACATTTCTATTTACAAATTATTAAAATTCCCTTTTCTTTTGCAAAAGATGCTGCAGAATATTGCGGAGAACAACAAAAATAGCAATCCAAACAACAACAAAGGTGTTCAAAACAACCCCAAAATTCCTAAGAAGGTCTCTGCCAAAAATACATTCGAGCCTCATGATAAAAGAGACCTTCCTGTAAATAGTGTAACAAATGTAGATAAACCAATTCCAAAGGCTGCGACTAAAAAACAACAAACTTCTACTGTTAATACTCGCAGAAATGTCCCACCATTTTTGTTGACTTTTGAAATTTTCAATAGGAATGTACATAACTGTATGGTAGATTCACATGCGTCATCTAACATAATGCCTTGGTCTATCTGTCAAAATATTAATGCCGATGTTCAACCATCCAGCTTGAAAATTATCTAGCTTGATCGAACTAGTGTTAAAGTGATAGGCGAATTAAAAAATGTGCTTATAAGATTGTCGTCTAATCCTAAAGTCCATCAAGTGATTGATATCATTGTTGTAGATATCCCAGAAGTGTATGGTTTATTTTTAAGTAGAGATTGGTTAGAACAATTACATGGCTATTTTGCAATGGATTGGTCTCAATTGTGGCTGCCCGAGAATAGAAAGCCTAACAAAATCAAGGTAAATCATGAACATTATCTAAAGTTCACGGTAACTGATTTAAATGATCCCAATAAATCATTCACTCCTTTTGCCAATTCACCTGAAATACAGGGGATGGACACCTTTTTTGGCAATTTCATGGCTGAAACTTCTACCATCACTGACTCGGAACAACAATCTGAAATTATGACATGCACATAGTCAACAGCCTCCTCTTGGTGGTCACATGCACCTGATGAAAATCAAATATGGTCTCTTTACTTCGATGGGTCAAAATATAAGGAAGGAGTTGGTGCGGGGTGCGTGCTCATCGATCCAATAGGTAACAAGACTTTGATTTCTTGCCGATTAGAATTTGAATGTACAAACAACACGACCAAATATGAGGCACTCCTGCAAGGTCTCAGAAAAGCACTAGATTTGAACATTCAAAATTTGATTGTCTTTGGTGATTCAGAAATCGTGGTTAAACAAGTAAAAACTTCTATCCACTGTTTATCTCTGCACCTTAAAAGCTATCAGACTAAGGTATGGAATTTGATGAATTTTTTTTCCAGATTTAACATAAATTATATTCCTAGATTGAATAATTCTGAAGCTGATTTGTTAGCTAACGTCGCTTCAATTTTTTTTCCTGCAGAAGACCTATCTCCGAATTCATTTTTTGTCAAATTGTTGTTCAGACTGTCCGTTCCAGACAACATCACAAATTGGAGAGTCTTCGATGATGATCAACATATCATAAGTTTTCTGCATATGGAAGAAATTTTCCAGGGCCCGGTTATCGACAAAGGTATCCATGATGAAAATATTCACGACTTTATGGTAATACCAGATCCGAGATCATCGGAATCTACATCAGAGATGGTAAAATCTATCCCAAAATCTGTGGTTAGGTTAGAAAATTTTTATGATCTTCACGATAAGTTTAGAAAATCAGTGAATTGTAAAATGAATAGTTCCTCTTTGACACATGAAAAAGTAAATTTGGGAACTAAAGATAACCCACAGTGCATCAATTTAGGGTTGGGGTGTTCTGAGAAAGAAAAGGTAGAATTTATTAAGTTGTTTAAGGAATTCAAAGATGTTTTTGCCTGGATGTACGACGACCTAAAAACCTTTGATCCTAACATCATACAACACATTATTCCCATGAATCCTTAGACCCAACCTTTTCAACAAAAGTTAAGGAAGATGCACCCAAAACTCGAACCAATGGTCAAGAAGGAATTAAACAAACTCCTGAACGCTAAAATAATCTTCTCGGTAAGGCACACACAATGGGTCTCTAATCTTGTCCCCATCAGAAAGAGGAGCGGTGAAATCCGACTATGTGTCGATTTCCAAAATCTTAACCGAGCGTCTGATAAAGACAACTACCCTGTCCCTCCCATGGAACAGATCCTTAAACAGGTATCTGGTTCTGAAATATTATCCTTGTTGGATGGTTTTTCCCAGTATAACCAAGTCCTTATGTCTCCCCCAGACCAGCTCAAAAATACTTTTCGTACTCCATGGGGCACCTACGCTTATAGAAATATGCCCTTTGGACTCATAAACGCCAACGCCACTTTTCAGAGAGCGATGGATATCAATTTTCATGGCTTGATCAATCAATCTGTAGTAGTTTACCTGGATGACGTCACTGTCTTCTCAAAAAATAAAGGAGATCATCTAGCTCATTTAAGATCTGTTCTACAACGATGTCATAAGTACGACATTTCTTTGAATCCTAAAAAATCTGTCTTTGTAGTAGAACAAGGTAAGCTCCTCGGATTTATTGTATCGAATGAAGGGATAATTATTGACCCTGAAAGAACCCAAGTCATTTCGAAACTCCCCCCTCCCTCGTAAAAAAAGTCTATGCAATCTTTCTTAGGACAGATAAACTTTGTTAGGACATTCATCCCCAGCTTTTTAGAAATGGTGAGACCATTACAAAACTTAATAAAAAAGGATGTATAGTACCATTGGGGACCTTTAGAAAGTCAGGCTTTCGATTCAATAAAAAAGGCCATAATAGACACTCCTTCTCTAATGAGTCCTGATTTTTCGCAAGACTTCACCCTCTACATGTTTGCCTCTGACCGATCTTACGCTGCTGTCTTAACTCAAAAGAACGTTGAAAATAACAAAGTCCCAATTACCTTTATGAGCTCATCCTTCAAGGGGGTAGAACTTAATTACCCAGCAGTAGATCAACAAGCTTATGCTTTTTTTAAAGAAGTAAAACACTTCCAATCTTATCTATTGAAATCTAGGATGAAAATCATTGTCCCTTGCCCGACTGTCATAAATTTGTTAGTACAGAAGAACTAGGCGAAAAAAAAGGGCAAACTGGGTCACATCCTTACAAGAATATGGCATAGAAATCACCCTAGCACAAATTGTAAGAGGCCAAGGTTTATGCAAGTTGGTCGCCGATTCAGCTATAGGGCAGCAAAATGAAACCGATATGTTAAATCCAGATCAACACTATCAAAATCAAATCTGTTGTGCACAAAACCTTGTTAGTTCCTGGAACGATGAAATCAAATTTTGTCTTATACACGAATCAACTCCCTGTCACCTTGATCCCCAAAAAAGGAGAGCACTAAGATTAAAATCTACTTCTTTTCAGTTGATTAATGGTATTTTGTTTTGCCAAAATTTTGATGGAATACTTATGCACTGTCATGAAAAAGATGAAGCAGAAAAAGTCTTATTGGAATTACATGCAAGGGAAGCTGGTGGGAATTTCAGTGGAGACACCACCGCCCATAAAGTATTAAGAGCAGGTTATTACTGGCCAACTCTTTTTAAAGACGCTCATGCCTTTTGTCACAAGTGTGTGATTTGTCAAAAGGCATCCGGACGGATACATAAACCAGCATTCCCTTTGCAACCAATTTCGGTAGACTCCCCTTTTCAGCAGTGGGGCCTGGATATTATAGGCCCAATCAATCCAACATCCTCGCAGTAGCATAAATACATCATAACAACCACATATTATTTCACCATGTGGTCCGAGGTTGTCCCATTAAAAGCTATAAATACCAGTCAGGTAATATCCTTCTTGAATTCAAATATTATCACTCATTTCGGTATCCCTGAATGCCTGGTATTTGACAATGCTTCTTATTTTTCGTCTCTTGAAATGAGTAATTTCTCTCTAGAAAAAGGAATTAAATTAAAGTACTCTGCCAGCTATTACCCCCAAGGCAATGGTTTGGCAGAATCAACTAATAAAAATCTGATCAAAATTATCAACATAATGGTATCCAAAAACCATAAAAATTGGCATAACGCATTGTTAAACGCAATCTGGGCTGATAGAGTAACTCCTAAAACTGTTGTGGGTAACTCACCTTTCTTTCTCATTTATGGCAGGGAAGCGATTCTTCCACTGCATGTCCTTCGTCCATCTTTGCAGTTATCGCAGAAGGTAGAAGAAGAAGACTATCCCCCCTTGGAGATTCGAATTAATGCTTTGTTAAAGTTAGAGGAAGTGAGGGCTCAAGCAAAACAAAAATTCGATCAACATCAACTTATTGTTAAAAACTAGTTTGACTCCAATTCTGCCTCTGACAAAAATTTTGAGGTAGGTGACCTTGTCCTAAAATAGGACAAACCTCATGAGGGAAAAGGAGAGCATACTAAGTTTCATAACTTGTGGTTGGGGCCATTTTTAATTGTTGAGAAACTAGGTCCCAGTTCCTTTCACTTACATAACTTAGAGGGACAACCAGACACCTTCTTAATGAATGGCCAAGCTCTAAAAAAGTACTTTCCCTGACGACGCTCCCAAACACCCTTTGTAAATATTTTCTGTTTTGTTTTATTTGCTATTTGTTTTTCTTTTCTGTTTTGTTTTGGTTCTCATTTCTGCTTATTGGTCTTTCTTTTGAAACACACATGCCTGCACCATGGGCTAGCTCAGACAAAGAAAAAATAAGACTTCCCCTCGAAAATAACTGCTAAAAGTTGTTAAAAAATTAAGTGCTATATTTTGTGGACTGGTTGAGGATGAATTTTTGTTTGAAATACATTCTCTCGGTTTCAATTTTCATTTGAAAGTGTTCACGACCATCTTTAAAAATCTTTTAACGTTTTCCCTGTTCTTTAAGAGAGAAACTCAATGATGTCTCCCTATTCTTGAAAGACAGTTTTATTAATGAACCATTTTTGGATCTTGATGAAGGACAACATGTAAAATTTTAAAATCTATGACTTAAAAACTGGAATTTTCAGCGTCACCCCGCTCTATCGAATATTTCAAAAAACTATAATATGAATAAACTTTCAAAGAGATGTGGGAGGTGTTTGTAAACCCGTCGGGACACTGAACAGGTCTGCTGGTAGCGGGTAAATGCATGCATGACATCAAGATAACTTCGTCGGGGTACTGAACAGGCCCGCTGGCAGTGAAGCAATGTTAGGTAAAAGAAAATTCTCAGATATGGGTTTCGTTTTGGCCTTAAACATCCTTCTGATCTAAAATTTCTTGACAGGAGACAGACATCAGAGTGGGTTAATTGACATCCCTGTCGAGGCTATGGATGCCTGCTGGTAGCAGTGGCCCTGTCAACAATATTTGAGATTTTAACTTAACATCGTGGCTTTCTTTTGCTAAGTTTGTTACCGGTTTTGGTTTCTTTAAATAAAAGTTGTCTGAGATTGAACTCCGCTATGATTATTTGAGATGTTCAAATGGATTTTCAGTGGTTCTTCGGTTTGAATATTTTCAGATTTTTCTAACCTGAACTCGTTTGTGTAACAGAGATAAATGCTTCTCCCAGCGTGTTGCCATTGTTGGCAACAATTATATAATTATTATTTTTATAAGCTGCCTACACAAGGTCTATAAAATTTTATTTTCTCATCATGAGCATTTCACTAAACGACAGCTATAAATAATCGATTTTTACCTATCATCTTTTCGAATTTTGTTTTCATGACTACAAGCATGAAAACTTGCAGCTGGAATTGCCATTATATTTTTGAAAATTTCATTAAAGGGAGACTGCTCATATGGTTTATTACAAAATTGTGATATGAGCATGTTGCTCTCCTTGTTTGTGATCCTTTTGATTCTAAGCATGCCTAAGAGATTAGTGGTTGCATGAACGAAAGACCTCCACCATTTGATATTCGATTTTTTATATTGATTTTGGTTTGATTTCCGATCGTATTTCTTTCATGAAGCTTTTGACTATTCGATTTTTGTAAACTCACCTATATTTGCAATCAAACTTTGATGCACGCACTATGTTTTCAAGTACTCTAGTCCTAGCATGTACCCAATGCTAAGGCGGCATACGATGTAAAACATGCCATTACTCCTTAGCATGGTCTCGAGCTTCACGAATTTGCTCACATGTGTTGTGATTAACACTTTGCCCACCATTTGAATCATTACAACAAGTATTGTTAAAGCTTAGGGCTATGGCTCTGTTTCATTTTTGCAAACCCTACCTGTGTGTTGTGCGTTAATTACCCATCTATTCAATATGGCTCCAGTGGTAAGGGTTGAACTGAACGACATCCAAACTCTGCTCTCATATGATAATGCTCGGGAAGATTTGGAAAGGAATGGTTGGATGGCATAATGAGTTAACAGGCTCTCTGTATTTTTTTTATTTTTATGGTATCCACTCAGACTTACCTCTTCTACCTATGTCATCTAAACCCCCAATTGTTTTGAGTCACTCTTGTTATAGTTTGGTCAACCCCGTAATTTCCTGCTAGAGACACGTTTTTGCGGCAGCTATTCTGAGCAAACAGTTTTGAATTAGATCAAACCCTTGAAAACATAGAACTGAAATGAGCCCTTTTAACTTCATTGCGGGCATTTTCCCCAGAAATTGGATCGTTCCAGAGATACAGCTCGTCCTTTAGAGGTAAAAATCTCATATTTTCTTTGTGGTTGAGGTGAGAATTTTGGTCTGCTTGCAAGTGTTGAAATGTTTGTTACCTACTCAGGCCTGTCTTGTGATCACCTACAACAACCCTAAACCTGTCCCAAAAGCTATTAAACAGCCTCATGGGAAAGCTACGTATCCTACATGACTCTGTTTAAAAACTTGAGACTTGAGTCAGTCATCCAAGGGAAAGAGAAGCGTTTGAAAAATACAGGACATGTGATTTTTAAGAATGTAGAAGCAGCTATAGCCATCGTTAACTCCAAATTTTTATGATGTGATTTGATTGTATTGTCAAAGGTAAGATCTTTTGAATGAATAACATGTCTGTTTTTCATTCCTTAGTTAGACTATTTGGTTGTGAAGCAAAGCTTATTTTTTTTGTTCGTTTTGATTATTAAATAGAATCAGATTTTGTTTGTTATTATAACTAGCTACAGAATCGCAAGATTCTGTAGCTAGTTAAGAAAATTCGAATTGTTTGATTTGATGACAGAAAACATATCTGAGATCTTCTTATTTTCTTGTGTTTTCAGGATAATTAAGGAGCCCATGATTTCAAAGATGATATGAGACACTTTTTGAGATCTCCCAGCCTAATCAATTTTGTATTTTGAATAGTTAGAAATAGGCCGTTGTTAGTTTTTTGATATTTGGTGAATCGGGGTGGTTGCATCCCCCATATTTTTTGAAACAAATTTGATCTAAGGAACATAAAATGTTATGTTTTCTGAGACCTATATAAACTTATCATTTTGTAAACAATGTATCATCTTAGCCTGGGGAAAGCGTATGGGCATTTTTATTGCAGACTTGAATGAAACTGAATACACGTTACAACTTTAGCTTCTCTATATGACATTTTGATTCAGGTTATGTCTATGTTGATTAGATAATAGATGGTGATTGCTTTCGTCGTCATGATTTATTATCATTTGACATGATTCATTTTATATGATGCCCATATCTTATGTTTTAGATACAATATATACACAATGATCATCTATTCAAATTAAATTAGGAGATTTACCTTTAATTTCTGTTGAACACTTACATGCAAGTTTTTATAAGAAGAATTATCTCATTGTAACTACTTGCAAATCACAATATTACTGTAACTATGTCCCTTTTATGTTCTGTTATTATAATTCAATCTCCAACATTGTTGTTTCGCATTTATTCAAAGAAATTTCAAAGATCTGTTGAAGGTTTACTTCTCAGATGAAGGTGGCTGGAAATTCAATATTGAACAGACATTGGATGCAAATAATAGGTTAGCCTATTATTTGATTTCGTTAGCTTGCCAAATATAGAAGTTTTCTATTTATAAAACATTTTCTACTATCTATTATTTTCTATTCAATTAGGTAGTTTAATGTTTGATTTCATGAGTGTATATATCTAAAAAAAAAAAAAAACTAAAAAAAAAACAGTATTTTAGCTTTCTTTATTACTTTCAACGGAAGAATCATTAAACATTTGATTTTCTATGAGTTTAGATTAAAACTCATTATTTGTATATATTGTACATATGATAACTAGAACTATTTTACAAGTATTAGTTAGTTAAACTGTAGATATATATTAGATGTATATATATTTTTCAGCGATTGTTATTTACAAAGTTATTGTATTTCCCTTAGTTATTTTTTCGCTTTCTTTAGGACTTATATCGGCCAACGGAGACGCTAAACCCGTCGGAGTGAATTAATCCAAATGGCTTGGTTTAATTAGACAACCCCGGACTAGATTCACTCCTCCAGTTGACGAGCGGTCAATTTCGCCCGTCAACAGAGCTCTGCTCAACCAAAGGCCTCTTTTACAAAATATTGAAATGGCTCCTTTATACTCAGAGAAACTCCCCACCCACGACAGAGGGGTGGTTTGAACATTACATTTAATGCTTTTCATGTGCAGGATATTCTTCCAGACTGTGCATGCATTCCCTTGTCTAACAAGGGATCAGATCATTATGGCTCTTGCAGAGAAAACCATCCTGAGGGGTACCATGGGCTAACTGCTAGAGACCCTTCAGGCCGTCCATTTATGGATTGAGTTGAGGTTTCACCCACCTTATTTATTCTCATTAACTTCTTTTATTGGGATCGGGACGGAGCCTGATGCCCATGAATGTTCTAGATGAACTCACAATCCTTTTTAGTCAAATCTGGCACCTCAAGTATACAAAACTATTCTCCCGTGGCCACTCAAGCATTTTGATCTTCTACGTGGAACCTTTCCATCACCCTATGTGACCATAGGCCATGGCCTTTGTGCTTAACTAAATGGGATTTCGGGACTTCACGTATCGGGAGTTCTCACTCTGTCTGATTCATAATGTTCCGATGCCTGAAACCACAAAACAATCTGTTTGGATCAACGGTTGGATCTGCCCTGAATCTGATGGCCACGATGGCTCCTTGAACACTTCAGTCACCTAAAACTTGAAAAACACCTACTTTATTTATGGCCCTACATTTCCATACGACCCCGGGTCATGACCGTGGGCCCAACTCATAGGCATGCTGCAATTTCGCATCTCGCAAGCTCATGCGGTGCTTCTGGCTCAAACTTTCAAGTCGCGAAATCATGATCCTCTCGGATCTGGTACCACATGTCATGTTGGAATGAGTGGCCCATATAATTTCATGACTTCTCACTTCGAGATTCTTGCATCATGTTCCACCTCTGAAACCCGATTCACGAAATTTCGATCCTGCTGAACAACTTTAATCAACATGCCATGCGTCCCTTAATTCAGATGACCCAAATGAATCCATCAACTCTTCGGCTATCAGGACTTTGGGTTATGGATGCAAATTTACAACGAGAGTCTTGAACCCGAGATTCACGATCCTGCTGAATAAATTTGAAAAATGGACCTGCTTCCCTTACTTTATGCAGGTCCATATTATATTTCTCCAAGGGTTGGGGCCTGCAAAATTGAATATTTATATGACTGGTTGGGGATTAGGAAAACATATGGATTAATGAGAGAGGCCGAAGGAGTAATTTCTCAAGGATAGAAAAGGAAAATAGAAAATGACTTTGCCAACTACAAAGGGGAAAAACAAGGACATGGCCATTTGAAAAAGATATATATGGGGCAAGGATATAGACTCAGGTGAATTGACACACGCCTACGATCCTTGAGAACTTTATGTGATAACACTTGGCTCCATAGGGGATATCATAGTCCCTGTGAGCTTCCAAGAATGAGTAGTTCCAGTGCCTTAGATGTTGGGTTATGGAGTCTATCAGTCATAAAAGATAAAAATAAAAACAAAAATAACAAAATGAATGATATCTACAATGGTGGGATGTTGGTTGCAGCTTTAAGCAAACAACCTTTTTAGGAAGTGGCCATTTATAGGGCCAACAAAAAATTCATTACCCTCCAAGTTATACAACCTATAAGTGTTGTTTGGGAATGCCTCAGAAATATTGAAAGGGTCGATCCATAAGGCCTCAAATTTTCTATGCTTGCCTTTGTCCTGCTTCAATGCATCCCATTTAAGTAATAGATCTCCCAACAAGAAATATTCTTTTCTCACTTTCCTGTCAAAAGTCTGCTTGATCCTCTGTTGATGCTCATGTTCTTTGTCCAGGAGATGCTCTCTTTCCTTCTCCACTTCGACTAGCTGTTGGATTCTTCTATTCATATCATTGGGTTCACTTTGGCGATCTTGAAAGAATTTTGCCACGGGTAAGGCCAGCTGAGAGGGGAAAACTGCTTCAGTTCCATATACAGGCTGAAATAGAGAGACGCTGAGAGATCTTTTGGTTGTCACTCTATCAGCCCATAGAGAAAATTTGAGCTTTGATTCCCATGATTTCTAGTTATCCTCTAAGAATTTCTTGATGATTTTGATGAGGCTTTTATTAGAGAATTCTGCCAGTCCACTACCTTGGGGGTAGTATGGGGTAGAGTGAATTCAGTCAAAGCCTTCTGTATTTAATCAAAGGAATTTCAAGACTCAACAGTCCATTTGACCTCACTTCCTTTCCTCAACATGGATGTTATAAGATTTACCATCTCAGGAAAGTTGGAAACAAAACTCCTCAGAAAATTATTTTTTCCCAAGAAAGACTGGACTTATTTCCTATATCTTGACAGTGACAAGGTTTGGATTGCTTCAAATCTACTGGGATCAATCCTGACTCTTTCAGATGAAACTATGTGGCCCATCAATTTTCCTTCCTCCATGGAAAACAGAGACTTCTTGGGATTAAAGGAGAGACCAATTTTTTTTCATTTTAGGAAAACCTTCTTTAAATTCTCGTCATGCTCTCTACCTGAACTGGAGAAGACTATAATGTTGATCTGAAAATGGAAGGTACTTGTTTAAGGGTGCAAGGTATCCATTTTCCATAATTAAAATGTGAGTTATACACTCCAATGTGACCTCTGAAAATGTGAGAACTTACTATTTCTTATACAGAGATAGACTGTAGGAGCATTTACCGGACATGTCACCTCTAAAGAGAGGATGAGTTCCAGAGGCTACCTGGCCCTTTACAGGCTCTGCCTAAAGAAATAATAAGTAAGCATTTAGAAGTCTTTCCCATACACTTGCTTCATGTGTTTAAAATGTGCAATAGGTTTATGTATTAAGTTCTTGGTTTTTCTTTGCAAAGTTCATGTGTGAGGAAGGGTTCTTTGACATGATTGAATATGTGTTATAAACCAAAACACAGCAGTATATAATGCAGCAAATAACACATCCAAAATCACAACACCCAAGATGATAAATCAGTTCACCCACTTCAGGCTACATCTGCTGGACCAAGCCTTCCAAACTAGGCTTGTCCTCTTGTATTAAAAATTCTCCAAATGCTAATACAAGAATATAAATGTCTCAAAAGACAGAATTGACTGTAAATACAGAATCAAAAGATATGAATTAGCTGAACATGCTCTTTCCCAATCACTAAACAGTGAAAATGTACCTTATACAGTACTCTTCCCCAAATGGCCCTAGTGGCCCTTTAATCTTGAATGGAGAATTTCGTGGTGAAGATGACCTCAAATGGTTCTGAAACCTCAGCCATCAGATTCATAAGGTCTAAAATACCAGACCTAGGCTTTTGAATCACCAAAAATGGATGCACATAGCCTCCAAACAGCTCCAGCACTGAAATGGCCCTAGTGGCCCTGAAAGCTTCCATGAAGCAAAATCACCTGCAAATGACCTCCAATGGCTCTGAAACCTGCTCCATTGGCTCCAGAAGGTCGAAGAGACCCAAAATCCATCCAAAATTCGTCAAGAATGGTTTTCCCTAGCTCCAGTTATGCCAAAAACAAACTCCTCCTTCTTTTCCTCAAGAAACTCCACCAAAATAGGACTAGTGGGAGTTAACTTTACTAAAAATGGCAAAGTGCCAAAATTGGCGGACTCCCGCTCCAAAAACGCGCCAACCTCCGTSCATAATGTGGCCACGTCAATGGATAAARCCGTGGGTTTAATTTTAAACTTAAATCCGCGCATAAATGTTTATATGAAAAGGTTTAAACTATGGGTTACAAATCGTTTTAATCCACGCGCCAAACCGCGCTCTGGTCACATGTAACACCATATAACCGGGCATAAACCATATAACAACAACTCCCGCGYGATTGTAATRACATATGGTCATATAAGGTGCATAAGACCTCGGGCCGGGGCKAAGCCCTGGCCCGACCCCCTTTTTTTTCCCACATAACACAATTGCAACCTTAAATACCAAGTCTCCCGCCTTTCTAACAAGAATCAAAGGACGGTGAGTTGGTTAGCGGAGTAATGCGAAAACGTTGTATAAAGTGGGGAGGTCACCGGTTCGAATCCGGTCGACCCCAAAAATTTTGAACCCAAGCCAAAATGGTCAAAATCGGGGTGCCACGTGGCAGCCCTCCATTGGGCCACGTGGCACCTTCCTATTGCACATAATCGTGCCACGTGTCACCATGTTATTCGTCCACGATAAACCAATTAAAACTGCCACGTAATTGCCGTATGATCCAGTCAAACGCTGCGTCAGCTTGCCACGTCAGCCTGCCACGCAGGATGCTGACGTCACCCTGGTGCCACGTGTCACCCATCCAGTGGTGACACGTGTCACCTCAAGATTGGTCAAATTTTATGCCAAAAAATCCAAAACTGCATGACACGTGGCATCACCTGGAGCCGCCACGTGTCCTGTACGGACATCCACGCCAGCTGTACGGCCTGCCACGTCATCTGTACGGCCTGCCACGTCAGCATCAAAATTTTGCCTGTTTGGCCCGGCGAACAGACCTCGATAACTTCTCCATACGGACTCCGTTTGCGAAAGTAAATATACCGCCGGAATCAGGAGAACGATACGGACGCAATGGAACCATTTTCGTTGCATTCCGAGCACTTTGAAAATTGAGCATTTTTTAGACCCCTGGTCCAGATTCTGATCAAATGTCATCCAGATATATGACCAAAAACGTTTCCTTTTATCCAATGAAAGTGATATCCATGGCTCTTTGTAAAGTCACCCCCGCATTCATCAATCCAAAGGGAATTTTGGCATACATGAATGTACCCCAAGTAGTTGTGAAGATTGTCTTTTCTTTGTCCTCAGGTAGGACCGAGATCTGATTGTATCCTGAAAATCCGTCAATCATGGATATCCTTGATGTGCCAATTACCCTTTGTAATATGTGTTCCATTTTTGGGAAGGGGTAACTGTCTTTCTTTGAGATCCTGTTCAGGTTCCTGAAATCGACACAAAGTCTGATTTCCCCATTCTTCTTTCTTACCGGGACCAGGTTGGCCACCTACTCAGAATATTTCAAAGGGAGAATGATTTTGGCATCCAAAAACTTCTTGACTTCCCTTTCCATAATAGGCAGGAGCATAGGATTTATCTGTCTCAATTTCTGCCTAAATTGTTTGGCCTCTTCCTTTAGTGGAATCTTATGCTCAATGACAATTGTGTAATATGTTCTGAGGTCTTCATAGGTCCAAGAAAAAAAATCAATGAATTTTTTTAATAACTCAGTATAATCGACCCTCTTCTCTTTTGACAAGATTCTTGACAGCTTGACATACTTAAGGTCTTTCTTTGTGCAATTATTGCATTCGGCTATGTCAACATCATCATTTGGCCTCTGAGATTTCGCTGCCACATCATTACTATAAAATATCCTTTCCAAAGGGACTTTTCCCTTTGGAATGTGATTGCTCGACAATTGCAGAATATGATGATTAGCAATTTTCTTCAGAAATACATCAACATGTGATTTTCTTTGAGAATCAAAATCCCGGTCTATGTGTAGTGAAGAAAATTCGGCAACAGCTTTCAGGAACTTCTTTATCTCAAGGTCATCCTCGAATACCTTCCAATGCTTGACATTGTCGGGTATGGAGGGTCTATATTTTATTTCTATATCATACTTGATATTGGGAGGTAGAGGGACTCTGAAGTTTCTTTCCGAAACAACCAAAGATTCAACCGCTATATTCTCCTCTCTTGGGATGAATGAAATGCTGAAAGAGAAGAAAAAATTGTCAATTAAATACCGCACTTCATTCTTATAAGATCTGAGCCTCAGATGCTTGGCCTGGTAAATATGTCTGACTTGGTTTACCACCAGCTAGACATCCATAAAAAAAACTATCTCTTTGATTCCCATGTCCTTTGCGGCCCTCAAACCCAACATAAGAGCTTCATAATCCACCACGTTATTGGTAGCTTCAAATTCTAGCTTGTAGGACATATGTATGGATTCTCGGGTAGGCAAGATAAAAACTATTCCAGCTCCATCACTTTCCCTGGAAAAGGCTCTGTCAAAGAAAATTTTCCAAACAAGTCCAGTGGAAGGGGAAACTTCAGGAGAAGCGGTGGGATTCTTTCTGAGTTTAAGAGGAGGCTCGGGAGAATCAATGAGTTGTAATAAGATAGATCCTAAATCGGTGTCAAGCGAAAAGATAGGATGGTTGGTGGGGTTTGTTTCATCACTGATGATATAGGCCAACTGAACTTCTCTGTACAGTCTTCTATGCCCCCCCCAAAACATAGGAATAGTGGCATATGTGAGTTCCATTTGCACAGTTACCCCAAGTCTCGTTATCCAATATCTTGACAAAAGTATGCCAAACTTGGGGTGAAAATACTTCACTACAATATCCATGACCATACTTTTCATAGGCAGCTGAAACAAAGTCACGACTAGGTCTTTGATCACCCCAAGGCATTGCACCCTCCTAGAGTCAAAAGAATACAAGTCATGGTAGGATTTTGTGATTTCCACTCCCATCTCTTCCATGAAAGTTTTGGACATGATATTATGGGAATCCCCCGAATCCATAAGCCAATTATGCAACACCTTGTCGTGTATGTTCAATGAGGTATATAAGGGAGGGGATGAGTCATCTCTATCTTCTACCATAGGACCTAGGATGACTGTTGGATTTTCATCTTGCAAATTGATTAAGTCTGATGGATGAGATGAGGGTGTGGGCTGCAATAACTTAGAGAGTCTCCTTTTGAAATATTTGTGTTTGACCAGCTCTGAAAGGGGTACAACGATCCTAATTTTATGGATTTCATACTCAAAGTTAAAACAGGAAGGAAGTTTCATAATTTCTTTTACCTCTGTGACTAGATTTTTTACCACTAGAAAAGGGGTTTGAACTTCCTTACCTTTGTCATTGTCTGCTACATCTTTCGCGAGCTTCTCCACTCTGATGGGATGCTCAAGAACATCAGGTGCTCCTGCCTTTTTCTTGGATATGAGTTTATATCTATTTTGGTTGCTGCTGACCTTGTTCCCCTTTCTTAGCTCATTTAGCTGACTATCAATGAGAGAATCCTCATATGTTGATTGAGTCAAATGAGGAAAAGAGGAGGTGTCTCGGAGAAAATGGATTTTTAGGTCAAGGTCTTCTTCCCCTTCTCCTTTATCAGTCAGAATATTATTTTGGAGAGGGTTCTGGATTTTCTGATCGTCTCTATCTCTGTTCCTTTGTTCCCTTTGCATAATCTGAGGAGCATTATTATTCGACATCCTGAAGCTGCCTCTGTTATCAGTTTTTTTGGGATTTCTGTATGTTTTCTTCCCCTCTAGTTCCAACATTTCCATCTTTTCTTAAAGTGATTTTAGCAGCTTGGTCACTTCGTCCATTTGAGGGGGGCCAGCGGATGAACTGGAGGTTGAAGATTCAGATCTTCCCCTTCCTAAGTATTTATCCACCTTATTCCTAAGTTGGTTGACTGCCAATATGTTAGATTCTACTTCCAGGGTTGCATGTTGCATATGAGCCTGGGAGGTAGCTCTTCTCTCTCTTAGGAGGAGGAAAAAGTCTAGGTCAAAAGTGATGGAATAGGTAATTTTTGCAGAGGCCTCAGTGGAATTTATCTTAGCAGGGATCTTATTGTACATTTTGTTGAACCTTTTGGAGAAGTCAGAGACAAACTCTCCCTCTTTCCTCTTTAGGGACCCAAACTCCGTGATATAATACATGAAATCCTTTTTATATCCCTATTGTCTCAAGAAGACATCGTCTAAGACTTCAATCCTAGCAATGGATCATGGATCCAGGGTCTGGAACCACTTTTTGTCCTCTCCATAATGATTGTGGACAAAACCCCTCATCCATACATCTTCTTTTTCAATGACACAATTATTAGCGAAACTATATAAAGATACAAGGTGATTATTTGCAGTGATGTCTCCCTCCCCCGTGAACTTAGGCAACTATTTAAGGTAGCCTTTGAATGGTAGAGAATTGAGGGGATGAGGTAACACAAGAGGGGTGTTTTAGGAAAATCTGCCTGCGGACAAGTAGATCGACCTCTAAGGCTTGACCTTAACCCTAGACAGAAAAGTGCTTATCATGGACACTTAATTTCTTTCGAATCTATCTAAGCCTAATGCATGAGAAGGGAGAGTAACAGAAGTACCTCTTAACCGACGTTTGTCCCTGCACGCTCTGAGTTGCGCTCCAATCCTTTGCTCCTCACTGAGGTTTGTGGACAAAACAAGATACGACCACTTCCTACTCCATTGACATTGGCTTGAAAACAGATCTATCACTGAATGATAAGTTCATGTAACATCAGACACAAACTAGAAAGAAACAGGCCAAGCATGTCATATTAATGAGAATAACGACAACAGTACTTACAATCGTAGATGCGAATGCGACAGCTTCGTCA
>ML785659.1:154882-183144 GCA_009831015.1 Picea engelmannii | reverse complement strand
TTTGTATACTCTGTTTTATTTTCGTTTTTATTTTATGTTGTTTTAATTTTCATTTTTTTTTTATTTTTTATTTATTTTTTTATATTATATATTATATATATAATATATATTATATATATTATATATAATATATATTATATATATATTATATATTATATATATTATATATAATATATATTATATATATAATATATTATATATAGGCCTAGACTATAACTCTAGACAAGACTCTAGACAAAAGATAAACTAAAAAGCACTCAAATAAGCCTATATTATAACTCTTCCAAACTCTTCCATCTAAATCATTGGGGGCCCACCAAAAAAAGAGAATAAAGAGAAGGAGTAGGGATTTCCAAACACCTAATCCAAAGAGTGCGCTTATTGCTAAATAGGTCTTGACCATATCCTACAGAAAGGATTTTAATCTCCCTAATTGGTTAAGGAAATTTCTCCTTAACAAAATGAACCTCAAAGTCATAGGACTTAGCCTCAGATTCAAAATTAGTGGGGAAACCTACTTTACTAATTCATTGTCTTGTTTCTTCATTAATACAAGAAAATATGAACAAATGGGACTATTTCAATAAATTAGATAGGGATTCCCTCTGGTGTCATCCCTATATGTTTTGGCTATAGAGGGCCTTTTCTATCTACTTTGTTGTAAAGTCAAACATCAACTACTTCATGGGACTCACCTCTCGAAACCAAAGATAGGGCAGTTGGTTAGTGGAAATTTCCTAGATGACTCCTTCCTAACAATTCTCAAGGAGCAACCCTCATGGATACACAAGGTTGAGTGTTTGGATACTTGAGAGGTACAATGTAGTACAAGGTACATGGTGACACTTCCACATTATGCCCTATTGAAAGCCTCTTTTATGAGTTTTGAAATTCTTCATTGAAAATTTATACAAGGAAGGGTCGATCAACCCTTACATAGTAGGAAAAATAACAAAAAAGATTAATTGGAAATATGAATCGATAAGTTGTGATAAACCCTTCCTTGTTCCTGACCTAGTGATATATGATTCTATGAGACAAAGATTTGCTTGAAATGGAACAATTATCATTATGCTCCCAATGCAAATCTCTTCTTTGAGTTTGAAAAGGCTTCACTGAGAAGTTATACAAGGAAGTGTCAGACGACTCTTCTAGATTTGGAGATATAACAAAATTGATTAATTAAAAATCTAAATGCATAAGTGGTGGTCATTCCTTCCTTATTCTTCACCTAAAGAGGTACTATTCTAGGATACTAAGAGTTGATTGAAATAGAACAATTCTCAATAAAATGGTTTGTCTACCCTTCCACATTATTCCCCCAACAAATACCTCTTCTATTAATTTTAAAATGATTTGTTGAAAATTTATATAAGGAATGGTTGACCTATTCTTCCAAACTAGCTTAAATAACAATAAGGATTAATTTAAAATATGAATGAAAAAGGAGTTCCTATATATTTTCAAGAAATCCTCAAGGAGGAAGAAATTGACGGTCAGGATCTCGTGGAAGGGATTCGTGAAAAATCCCGTCAGCCATTCGATCAGGTAGAAGTTGCACTAGGGTTAAGTCCTAGCGAACAGAGGAAAGTCCCAAAGAGGCATCTGGATATTGAGCCATCGGGGTTTCAGAAGTCAAGAAACTTGAGACCTTTCGAATCTCGAAACACCGAAGAAGTCATAACCGTGGATCTCAGGGTGGACACACGTCAAAATATCCGAGAGTAGTCGGGGTTCAGCGTATCGGGAATCCCGGGGACAAAGAAACCGTTGCACCAGGAATCACGATCTCGCGATGTCCGAAAAGCCGACAAGGGGATAATGACGTGGAAGAGTCAACCCTTACGTGCATCAGGGATCGACGTTTTGTGATTCTTTGGAATCATAACAACGGGAATCACAAAACTTCGAAACGTGATTTCCCGACAGGCTAAAAGAGTGGGCCACGGAGGAGTCGGTGAGGTGGACAGGTGGCATATTTCATCGGGGTTTGGGGTTGGAAAAGCAAAGTGTTTGAAACATCGCGAGTGTCGAATTCCTGACAGGAGAAACTCCGATAGGGACGCGAAAGGTCAACGTTGACTTGCATCGGGGTTTGGGGTTTTGAGAATCAAAAACCACACAAACAAAAGACTCACGAAACTGCGAAGTCTGATTTCCCGATCTTTAAGGGAGATCTTTTGGAGAACTGCTGTGGGTGTGGAAATTTCCCGATAAAGAATTAGAAGAGCTTTTCAGTTCTTCGAGAGAAGGAAGGAGGAGGTCTTGTGACCAGACATGCCTAGCAGGCGCACATTCGTCAAGGGGCTAATGGGGATCTTGAGAATAAAATAAAGGGTCAGCATTGACACCAAATGGAAAAATAGGTGTTAACTATACCAACCTATGACAGGTAGGCATGAAATGACTATTGTAAGAAAGGACTTCATCTCGCCTAATGAGCATCCATTCACTGGGAACAAATCGAATACTCCACTAGATTAGGGTTTATGTTTTACATGATGAATTGATGATGGAAGAAAGTGGGTGTGCGAGTCAAATTTGAGTCCAAAAACCCTCCCATGTTGTTAAGACCCCATTCATAGGTCACTGTTGCCCGTGTCTAGTCCTAGTACAATTTCCTTGTAAATTTTGTATAAGGTATTTGGAGAAGGATAATTTTGAAGGTGCTAGGCCTAGTCCTACACACCATGGCCAGATCACCTCTCATTGACAGTCTGTGTATTGATCCCTTTTAGTTTTGGGTTGTTATTTTTTCCAATTGCACGCACCTTTAGCAAGTGCCATGAAAAATCCCTTTATACCTTTTTGCAAAAATGCCAAGAATACCTAACCTTATTTGTCTTTGTGTGCAGGTACTAGCTTGGGGCATATGTTATAACCCTAATTTGCACTAGACATGCTTACCTGGCATCAGGCCATCTCAGATTCCTTCTTTTCCAAAAAACTGCTGAACAACTCTTCTTAAAAACACCTTTTATAAAGGCCCACGTGCCTTGCTCCATTATTGCACGCATGTACATGCTAGTTGACCCAAAACAGCCTGCGTGTACCTACAAAAGCACGAAAAAAGGAAAGTTGCTGATGGAACACACATCTTTGGGTGATTTAACTAAACCTTTCGTCCATGCATGGCCGAGGGTTCGAACAAATACCTAGCTTCTTCTAGCCTATAAAAGAAGGGTTAGGGGTCCCATTTGGAAGAGGATAATCATAGTAAAGAAACTATACTCGATTACGCATTCCCTTTCTCCCAACCCTTTAGCCATCCTTGTGCAAAGAGAAATATAGAGCAAAGAAGTTGGAGGATAGTTGAAGAGGAGCCCAGGACCAGGTTTGTGGAGCAGTGGTCAGCTTCATCATTGTTGAAGTTAATAATAAAGAAGTACTTTTCCCGTCCCACCATATGAGGTTTCATGGTTTATTGCATACATATTGATTGAATCTCTAACCCATTAATTTTTAGATCAAATGCATGTGGAGTTCTTTGTTTGTTTTGTGTGAATGCAGGTCAGCCTTGGGAGGAGAGCTACAACCAAAGAGTGATCAAGTGTGAAGAAGGATCGATATCAAACGCCCGAAATAAGGTATGTTCACTTGATCTTCTTAACTACGTATTTTCTTAAGAATAATGGGGATTAGGTCTGGGATGACGATAGAAACTAGGAATCTTTAGGTCTTTTATACATGCATAATAAAACCCTAAATGCTAGTCCATAGAAGGATTTCCCACTCACAACAAAATTGGCAACCGTACTGGGGAAATCTCTAGGGTTTCTAGGAATATTTTTTGGGTATTTTTAAGAACCAGTTTCATTTCCTGTTTTTAAAGTTTTGGAAAAAGTCTGAGATAACAAAGATTTTGGTCTTCCATACTAGTTATCTTTGTTTCTTTTCTTGAATGTATTTTTTTTTCGAGACCCACAGAGGTACATGCGGCTTGTGTAAGGTCTACACGTGTGTACCCGTTCCCTACATTCTCACAGTTTGCGTGTACATGCTAGCTGAGGAAGTGTCAGTCACTTGTATGATTCCAAAAAATTTCTTTTAGAGAGGAAGTCATCCTCTTCCTTGTCATAATTATTCCCTCTCAGAGGTTTTCTGGAACTCTTTCTAGTCTTTTTTGTTTGCAGTCTATAGCTTAGGTTTCACCTTGGATTGGTTTGTTCTATGATGTTTTCCTTGAATTGTTTTCTTTTTTCTGTTAAAGTAAGTGTCTGAGTCTTTAAGAGATTTTGGTTCTTAGTACCAGTAGTCTCTGCCTGGGCTGGCTTGCTTGGATTTTTATTTGTCTCAGGGTTTCAGATATACACACGGCTTGTATAAGGCCATCATGTGTGTACATGCGCTCTGACTTTACACAGCTCATGTGCACAGGCTTGTTGTTGAACTATCAGCAGTGTGCTTATGGAGAGATTTTTTATTAAAGGTGAGGCAGTCATTCTTTCCTTTGAAAAGAGTTATACCTCTCAGGTTTTTGGGTCTCTGTCATAGTGGTCAGTAACTTAGGTTTGATCACATCAATAGCTTTCTTTTTTCATTTAGAAGTTTTCCTCAAAATTTTCTTTTATAGGTTTTTTAGACAAGTGTAATAGTCCAATTTTAATTTATTTGTGTGTGATTTTTAAAGTGACTCTTTGCGATCTGCGCTTAGGCCAAAAGTTTTCTTGGTTTTGACTTGTTGATATTTTTCCTTGTTGCTTTGTGAGCATTCAAATAAAAAAAAAATCTTTTATTTCTTTGTTTGGTTAAAAAGTGTTGTTTTGCATTAGTAACTAGGGAAAAGTATTTTATTTCATAAGTTATTGATGGTTTACTTAGATCATAAGTAGCTTGTAGTCGAGTGAAATCCTTCTTTGAGTTTGTTTTTCAAAGATTTAGAATTTTTTTTAAGTTTGAAAAGTTGTTTAAGAGTTAAGTAAAGGTTTTTGTTTCCAACTTTCTGTTTATTTTTATTTCATCTTTCAAAAATCACTAGTTTCACATCCATAACCTTTGACTTAAGAAAATCCATAAAAATTAATGCTAAATCTAAAATTCATTAGAATTTTTATATTTGTAGGGTCAACCAACTAGTTTAGGGTTAGGGCCTTGAATTAGGTTGGAGAGGAAACTCTTCAAGGCCACTAAAATCAAACATTGGAGTCTGAGTTAGGGAGTGTCAAAGTCCAGTATCGTGAAAGTTATCTTGGACCCCCCTCTAACATAGGGGATAAACACAAGGTCGCGTGTGGAAAGGTAGTGGAGATAACCCCTCCAAAGCTAGACCAATCGTAGTGGAGAACACATATAGATGGCTTGTATTGGGATTTCGTCAATTGCATTTGCCACAAAGCTTCGTGGGTCTTGAATCCATTCGAGGTCCTCAGTTTTCTTCCGGAACACTTTCTTTCAATACCCTTGATAGGTTTTGGGATAGATACCCTACTCATTATGGTCTACCCGACTTTTGACTGTACCCACCTAGTCACTGTTCGCGCGCTGGCAACCTAGTTGCCTATCTTTTTAGAGACATACACAGGTGACTGTGGGGGTATACCGTGATACCTAGGAAAGACATCAGGCCATGCTTTGTGGAGTATAACCAGAGGGTGCTTCCGTTTTCAAGTTGCACTTGCACCGATAAGTTTCTCTAGTGTTGGTTGTTGCAATTAGTTTAGTGTTTGCTTGTTTTATCTTGTAGGGACTTTTTTAGTGTGTGTTGTTTTTTGAACGAATAGAAAGCCCTAGAATGTCTTTGATCTTCTTACATAGTGGAGGATCATGAGCTCCACCGGTCATGAAGGATTCTAGGCCTATCACCAGTTACACTGGAGCCACCTCCGCCACCACTAAGGCGAAACCTAGACCAACAAGGGTCTTTTGAGGTGATTGGGTCACAAGAAATTGTGCCTGACCAACATCTGAAGGGAATGACCATTTTAGACTTTGGAGTGAAATCTCTTGGTCCACCTAAAACTCCAACCACTAATATTTCATCACCCATCATCGTACCGATTCACCCTTACGAGTGCCAGACAGTGTCCTACGCAGCAATGGAAACAAATGCTATCACTCCTTCTTGGAATTCTTCAATTCCCACTATGGTTTTCACCACAGGAGAGTTTACACCTCCTAACCCACCATCACCGGTCCAAGCCACCATGGTATCAACCACCTCTACCTCGCACAGTGGTCCGATCCCATCTATGGGGGAGGTCACAACCCCTTTCACACCAAGTTAGACAGGCCCTCCATTCTCATACAGGATGCCTAGCTTAGGTACAAGTCTTGTACTTTCCTACTCCACTTCACAGATTTTAGGTCTAGGGGAAGGGAGCTCTAACACTCCTCTACAAGGCCACATGGGGGGCACTTCATCTCCTTTTAATGCTTTCGCTTATGGGGGAGGTCATATACCTCCTCCATCCCCTTTGCTCAGGGGCACACATCAACAATCTACCGGGCCACCTGCACACCATAGTTTATTTGGAGAAGGGAGTCAAGGAACACCTTCGCATAATATGCCGGTAAGTTCGACACCATTTTATTTGTTCGATGTGTTTGGTAACAACGCCTTCTCATTAACTGCTTTCCTGACTGGGAGAAATCCTGGTTTCAGACAACCTATTAGTATGCAGGGTACTATTCCTGCACAGGGGGAAAACCCGGGAACTTCTTCCGCATTAGGGCCTTGGAATTCTTGGCAGGGATCCATTCCCCCATCAGGAATGTCGATCTGGGGAAATTCTTTTCACAATCAATGGAACCCCGTAAAAGGTACTATGCCTATCCCCACGGGATCAGCATGGGGGAACCCTACCGAAAGTCCTCTGAATGTAATGCACGCCCAACCATCTACATCCTATTTTGGGAATCAGTTGATGATGTTTCCTCACACGTAGAATCTATACCCTGGTCATGGCCATGGTTTTTACCAAAAACTAGGCCATCAATCGAACTTTCCCTAGCAACCGGGTGCCAGTCAAACTCTAGGTCCCTTTTTCCCAAGTTATCATCAACAACCCAAACTACCTTTCCTGGCAACCTTGCATTTACCAGACTTGACAAGGTTGTTGAATGACCCTATTTTTCATGATCCGCATTGGCTCCCTATGCTGATGAAGTTTCCTTCGGACATACAAAAGTTTGAAGGCAAGCCTAACGAAGATCAAGGAGATCATGTGACTACCTTCCATCTTTGGTGCTCATCTAACTCGTTGAAATACGACTCCGTAAAATTGTGATTGTTTCAACGTACTCTCACTGGGAGTGCCGCGAAATGGTACATTGAGGTTGACCTCTCAAGATACTCTTACTTTGGCGAATTGGAAATGGCTTTCCTAAACCATTTCCAATTACCTGTGAGATACGACACTGACACAGAATTGTTGGCCAATTTTGCACAGACAAAAGCGTACCATATCTCTGATCACATCTGATAATGGAGACACTGAAAGAGTTTAATTAAGGTGCCAGTCCCACTAGCATTCTTGCTCGAGTGGTTCCTTAAGTCTTTGTCCCACAATTATCCAAAGATGTCACGATGTTGGGAGTATTTTCCGAAGAAGACACCATCATGAGAGCTAAACAACTTGAGCTAATCTATTCTCAGTGCGGTTGGTTATACAAGATCTTTCTAGATGTACCACACTCAATACTTGATAAAACCAGATAGAGAGTTGGACCACATGACGATAGTATTGTTGGTTCAGCACAAACAAAGCCCACTGAGCAAATGACGAAGCAATTGTCTATACAACACACAACGACCAGCCAAGCTACTGTTTTGGCTGCTCCCCCTACTAAAATGTCAGATGTACACACAATGCAATCGACAAATCCAAAGGCCACCCAGTAGCCTGAAGGAAAGAAAAAAAAACGAAAGAAGGGTAAGGGGGATAAGAAACCCACTAATAATGTTGGCAGGGGAAACACTGAGAAACAGAAGGTGAGGTATCCGTGTAACCTAGCCCATTTTGTCTCTGTCACCTACTCTTCTCATTTCTTTCAAGGTCGTTCGTTCTGACCACATGGTATCATTCAATCTTTCCACGCGTAGTTAGGAGGGAAGACCGTGTGTGTTGAGGTAGAAGTAGTCGACATGTTTGTCGACTACAATCTCTTGTTAGGAAGGAGTTGGACTTATACCATGCAAGCAATGGTTGCTCCAGTTTTTTGGGTCTTGTTGTTTTCACACGAGGACCGGATTGTGACCATTGATCAATTGTATTTCTCCAGAGCTAACCCTTCATTGGGGGTGTCTACGATCCTGATGATTGATAATCCTCAACTAGGCATAGTCAATGTAAGGGTTGGTTTGTGCCCATATTTTATGGGTACCTTTGATTACTCGCCCCCTCAAGGTGATGTCAAGTTCATATCCGACCACCATAAGGTTGAGACATTCCAAGTTTCGTCGTTTCATACAACTTACTTCAATGATCCGTGGATACTTCCTTCCCCATCGGCCATGATGGATGGAACAGTGCACCCGGTCATGTCCATGCCCTTGTTCGCAGCTGAAGTAGCGTACTCTTTAGTCCAGCAAGCTTCAACCAACACAAATCCAACTCCTGCACAAGAGTTAGATCCACTTCTAGAGCCCATTTGGGCTCAAGGTTCTCTCACTGACACCAATTCGTTAGACTTAGTCTTGCCCTTTGACGAAGCAGTAATTGAAGCAATGACTAGTCCAGAGAAACCCTAGGATGATCTTCATCACAGATCATACTTCCTCCCAGATTTAAGCAGAATCGAAGCTGGAGAATTCACCTTGACTATGATTGGAGATAGGTCTTTTCCTATTAATCCCTTATCTACACATGAGGTCTATGTTGAGGGTAATATGGAAACCATTGCTGAAACCATACCGATCAATATCTCTAGAATCCCTGGCACCATGGAGAATGTTTTCATCGGAGCTGACTGCTCCCCTGGAGAGATTCAAATCTACACAGATCTATTTAAATAATTCTGCAACGTTTATGCCTGGTCTTACGAGGAAATGCCAGACATCGATCCAAAAATAGTCGAACATGAAATCACAACTTATCCAGATGCCAAGTCTGTTCGGTGGAAGCTTCATCCAGTTAATCCCAGGAAAGAAGCAGCCATTAAAGTTGAAGTTGAGAAACTGCTAAAAGCCGATTTTATCTATCCAATCCATTTGACCCAATGGGTGTCAAATCCTGTGCCGGTCAATAAAAAACAAGGCACGATTTGTGTATGTACAAACTTCCATGATTTGAACAAGGCCTATCCAAAAGATAATTTTACCACACCATTCATCGACCAGATGATTGATGAATGTGCGGGTTGCGAGGAATTCTCTTTCATTGAGAGTTTTTTGGGATATAATCAAATACAAATCAAACCCGAAGACCAGCACAAAATGACATTCATTTATCCATGGGGTACATTTGCGTATCGTAAGATGCCCTTTGGTCTCAAAAATGTTGGAGTGACCTTTTAGTGGGCCATGTATTTTGCTTTCCATGACCTCAAGCATATATTCAAGGCCTATTTAGATGATTTAGCATCTTAATCTCACAAGAGAATGAATCATCCCACACACCTCCGACTTATCTTTGAGTGTTGTTGCTACTTTCGGGTTCGCTTGAATCCAAACAAGTGCATTTTTTTCATAAGATTAGGATGTTTTTTAGGTTTCATAGTGTCAACAATAGGGATCATGGTCGATCCTCTCAAGGTTGAGGCAATAATTCAATTTCCTCCTCCATGCACAATCCTTCAACTTCAGATTCTACAGGGTAAGGAGAATTTTTTAAGATGTTTCGTCGCCAACTATGCTGAGATCACAAAGGGCTTTATTCGCTTACTGAAGAAAGATGTTCCTTTTCATTGGGACAATGCCACTCAATGCTCTTTCGACACGTTAAAACAAGCCCTCATGACTGCCCCTCTGCTATGACCACCTAACTATAACAAAGATTTCTTATTACCTGGCTGCAATAGAGTCAACCATCGGCATGGTCTTAGTTCAGGAAGATGAATTATTCTCAGAATATGTGATTTATTACCTGATCTGAGGCCTCATAGGACTGGAACTCAATTATTCTCATATCGAAAAACTTGTGTTGGCAACAATCGATGTTGTTCAACGGTTCCGTCATTATGTTCTATTTCACAAGACCATCGTCATTGCTGTCATGAATCCATTCCAGTACATGTTGACACGACATATAATAGGTGGAAAGATCAGTAGATGGATAGTCTTCCTCCAGGAGTTTGACTTAGATTTTGTTTCAGCGAAATCCAAAAAGTCACTGGTCTTCGCAGAACTTATTTTGGAACTTCTGGTTGAGTCAGGTGATGTTGTGCCTGAAGAGTCACCTATCAGAGGAGAAATGTTTTTGATCACATATTTGGATCCCTGGTACAGAGATATACTTATCTATCTCTAGACTTTGAAGTGCCCCACCTCTGTTTCTCGTGAAGAGCATCGACGTATATTCCATCAGACTAAGAATTATCTCATACTCGATGATACGTTGTATCAAAGAGGTGTAGACTACATCCTGCACCGATGTCTCACTCACGAAGAAGTAGTTATTGTGCTTAATGATTTCCATATTGGAGCATGTGGTGGTCATTTGTTTGGGTTGGAAACAACCCAAAATATTTTATGAGCAGGTTACTTCTGGCTGACACTAATCAAAGATTGTATCGAATCAGTCAAGAAGTGCCACCCATGTTAGATCTTCTCTCAGAAGATGAGGGCACATCCTGCTCCCATGTTTCCTGTCATCACAGTTGGTCCCTTCACCAAGTGGGGGATTGATTACACTACATGCAACCCTCCTTCAGCAAGGGGGCACCGTTATATCATCATAGCCATAGACTACTTCAAGAAGTCGTTGAAGTTATGCCAACATTTAAAGATGATGGAGATATTGCAACTTTCTTTTTATTCAACCAGATAATAGCATGGTTCAGCGTCCTGAGAGAGATTGTCACTGACCATGGAAATCACTTTTAGAACCAGGTGATGGCTGAGTTAACATCAAATCATGGGTTACAGAAAGAGGATTCATCACCCTACTACCCCCAATCAAATGGTCAGGTGGAAGTTGTAAATAAATCTCTTAAGACCATCCTACAACGAACAATCAACTCAGCCAAGTCAAATTGGCATTTGATGTTATACTCAACATTATGGGGTTACCGAACGTCTGTTAAGACTGCAACTGGTTTCTCACCTTTTCAACTTGTTCATGGGCTGGAAGCAGTCTTTCCTATCGAATGTCAGATCCCATCCCTAAAGTTGGAAGTACAATTATTGCTAGATACTTCTCCACTTGAATAACGGTTATTATACCTTGAGCGGCTCAATAAGCAGCATCGTGATGCATCCCTGGAAAATGAGGCTCACAAACATAAATTCAAGTGTCAATATGATCGGTCCATTCATCCTCAGATTTTCTTTGAAGGCGACCTTGTCCTGGTCTATGACCAATATAAGGACCCCCTAGGGGCAGGAAAATTCAAACCCATGTGGTTCAAACCTTTCATCATAAAAGAGGTTCTAAAAAAGGGTGCTTATTGTCTGGTTGAATTTGAAGGGAATGCTTTGGCAAAGCCTAGAAATGGGCTCTACCTCAAGAAGTATTACACATAGGCAGGTTACCATGGGTAACGTTTTGTAACACATGTATAGTCTTTGTACTATTACTTTCTAGTTTCTTTTAGTATCATGGACATGTATTTTTTGATGTTATCTTTTGTCACTATGACAGAGTTCAAGTGAATCTAAGGTGTTCATTGGGTATGTAGACAGTGCTAGCCAACACACTCGAAGTCTTGCCTCCGTATCTTGGGTAATTTTTACATCTCGGGGCCATTTATTATCTTCCGAAGGTATATGTTTAGGTGAGACCACAAACAATGTCGTTGAGTACAATGAAGTTATTGAGTTTCTTCGTGATGCCCTATCATTGGGTATCTCTCATCTCCAGGTCTATTTAGATGCTCATCTGGTTGTGTCGCAGTTAAAAAGAGTCTACAGGGTTCATGATCCGACTTTACACCGATGATTCCTTAGGGTACGTCTCTTAGAATGAGGCTTTGATTATATTACATATTTTGATGTTCCTAAGAGTTTAAACCAAATTAGAGATACTCTAGCTAATCAAATTTTAGATTGGCATCTCACACACATATGAAAGCATATACACATAAACATGTAAATACATTTTTAAAGGAATAAAATGATCCATAAGACACAAAAAGACATAAAAATCCATATATAATATCATAGTCACCAGAGTACAAAAGTGGACACAAGCACCTCAAAAGTATGAAAAATAATGAGTCATGGGGCTTATTCCCTCAAAAAACATATACAAGTAGTTCTCTCGGCACGTGAAAAGTCTAACTAAGGTCAGGGCCTATGGACCCTGTTGTACTGATCAACAACGTTTTCCAAACACCGAAACAATTGGACCCACATCCGTGGTGCCCCCACTACATGAGGCTGCATAGATGGTGGCATATCCTTAATCTCTGCCATAGGGACTGTGTGGGTGAGCGAGGTAAATTTTCACTCGACTCGTCTCAACACCCTCTCAGCCTCCCCGACTGGAAGCTCTCCTGCTACTACCGGTTCCCCTGCGGTGGTAGGTGCGGCCGCTGGCCAAGGACGATGCCTGTCCCACGCATAGTCCATTGGTTGCACTGGTCCCACATCTACACACAATAGACAAATATCTGTCAAATACTCTGGTATAAAAAAAAATGATATATAAAAAAAAAACAATATAAAAATTACANAAAAAAAAAAAAAAACAACAAAACAATGATGTAAACTTACCCATCTCTCCTCACTCCTCACCAGAAGGTACTAGTATCTCATGATCTCTTGAGAAATCAATCCCAGCATAAGGATAATCCTCTATGACTGGGATCTGTTGTGACAACCAAGCAAATAAATCATCGTCAAAGGACTCATTGGTCCTTCCACGACCCTGTCGTGGCAGTAACAATGCCCATCTACAAACTCCAGGAAGAGAGGCATAACGTCCTCGTACCACTACTTGAGGACTGAATCTTGGAACTCTTTCAAAGAAGAAAGAGCATAGAATGGTCTCGAACCTGAAGTTCCTCTGTGTCCACAACTAGCAATCTGTCTGCTGCCTCTTCATGCAATCTAGCAGTGTATTGCTCCAGTCAAATATTTGTGCATTTAAGCACTGGACTACACAGTTCATCTGTGCACGGGACGCCTAATGTAGATATATTGAACCAATCATCTGCCCAATAAGAAACACAATCGCATGCAATAATAAGTCAATACTCTTGCTTATGGAAACTTGTGAGCTTGATCGGTCTGTACCAGCCTCACAATAAAGTCCTATCAATTTCGATATGTTATGAGGCCCTAAAGGAAATGTTCGAAAGTTGACTGGTTCCCCTCTCCTGGAGAGGCCAGTCAAAAAATATATGTCCTCTGTCATGGGCACCAATGACTGCCCCTCTAACATAAAGGCCTCTGCATCAAGATGCCAATAATCAACCAAGGAATTTAGCAGCCTAGGTTGTGCCCGCATAAAAGGACATAAGAAGAACTTGAGCAGTCCAAATTTCATTAAGGCATCCACAGCGTTGGGGTCTTCCCCGACCAACTCACTAACCTCCTCATGCTCTCTTTCCCTCTAGTGAACATACATCCTACAAAACACCAAGTTTAGGAGGGTTACCCCTTGTTTTTAAAAAACTTTCATTCAATAAGGGGGTCCACGTGAGCTGTAATGATGATAGTCACGTGTACACGCATGCAGTGTTTACTCTTCTCGAATGTACATGCAGATTATCATAAGACAGCCTGCGTGGATCTAGTGTCGACCTTTTGAAGGTCGACACCCCCCCAAAACTTGAAACCCAAAGCATAAATAAAGATTTAAATTGCAAGAGGAGAGATTTTATACTTAATTGGTCTAGATAGATGGTCGTTTCGTCCACTATGGATCCCAGAATCACTACTTTTATCAAAGGGGTTTTTTTGCTCCAAAGTCAATTTCCAAATCAACAATGGTGATAATGAGCTGCTAGCTTCTATTTATAGACTTTTTGGCCTCTTTTTGTCACTTTTTTGGCCCCCCTTATCATTTTCTTTAAACCAAAAACCATTTAGAGTGATTCAGGAGTTGCATTGGAAGGGTATGATCGGGTATTAGGACATTTTTTTTGGAGTTTTGGGTAACTTTTGACGATCCGTGGAAAAATCTCAGATGATCAACTTGAGCATGTAGGTTAGGTTTCCACCCTGACTTTTGTATCTCATTGTCTTTATCCCTTTGCCATAGGATCGATCCCATCAAGTTGTGACATGGAACCATCATTCTTGCTTTAGAAGTGTTGCAAGTTGGTGGTAGAGCTTACCGAAACATGGATTCCCTAGGTAGATCCTAGTTGCATTATGGTGTCCATGTTGTCTCTAATCACTGTAGGCTCGAGAGTCCTTGTTGTTTTTCTTGATTACGAGTTTGAGCCTCATTTGCATGATTCCTTTTGACCTCACCTTCGGGACTCCCAAAAGACATAACAGGTCTTATTTTAATCCCTTTTCAGACCCTCTAAACATGAAAATATTGCCGAGCGATCTTGTGGCCTTTCATGCTCGTTAAACTGAAATTTGAAAGTCACATCTGTCCGATGGTAGTTTACCTCTTTTTCGGTATGGACGGTCAACTGTATGAACAAAGGTATACTCTAAGGAACTTCAGTTCTCTAGAAGATTACTCTTAGGCATCATTTTAACCCTTTTTCTGGCCCGAGGGACTAAATTTACGAAAAAGGAACCCCCACGGAGTCCATAGATAAGCTCTTTTCAGACTCTTTTCAGAATCCCTAAAATTAAAAAGATCGCCAAGTGACCTTATTCTTTCACACTCGTTAAAATGGTCCAGAAGAACATTCTTGATGGAGTCCATAGTTAAGTTTTTTTCAAACTCCTTAAAAATGAAAAAATGGTCGAGTGATCTTGTATTTATCACACTCGTTAAAATGGTTTTGAGTAGATGTCTTGCTGGTGCTAGTTTACCCATTTTTCAAACTGAATAAACTAGCTTCGAAAAAGGTACCCCAGTGGGGTCTCCTTTTACGTTTTTTCAGACTCTAAATATGAAAAACCGTGGAGCTTACCTTCTCTAGGCTCGTTAAACTCACATCGAAGGACGTTACCATTGTGTGTTTTATTAATCGCATTTGCATACCCATGTCTTTGGCCTAATGTTGGCTCCATGTCGCTCTCAACTGAACCATATAAAGCATGCCTTATGTTATCACCCTATAAATTATAGGATCAACTGGTGGCTGGGATATTATCTGTCTCTAGTCTTTTTGTTGACAAATGATTTTTCATTCTGCAAATAAAAAGAAAAGAAAAAGAGAAAGAAAGAAAAAGAAAAGAAAAAGAGAAAGAAAGAAAAAGAAAAGAAAAAGAGAGCATAAAAGAATTGCAATAAAAGCCCCATGCAATAATAGTAACTTGGTCCATACCTTTCAAGCATGGCCAAGTTCTTTTTAAATTCGAATGTTGATAGGGTAGTGAATGAATTTGGCTAAATAGTTTAATCTTAGCCAAAGTGTCTAAGTTAGATTAGTGAATAAATCTGGCCAAACTGTCTAATCTTGGTCAGATAGCCCCAGGGTAGACTAAATTCTTAACCCAACTATTTAATCTGGGTTAATTGCCATAGGAAGATAGGTTAGCAGGTGGGCTAGTTGATTTATTATTTCATTCCAATAAAACCAGCTTGATGTCAATGTTGCACCATGTTTCATATGCTTAGAAGATCATTTGGTCGAAAGCCCCATGGTGGTGTCTACTTGAAAAGTTTGGGGAAAAAACCCATAAAATGCATTTATCCTAAGTTTTTCCCATAACATGTATTCTCCGCTCCCCATTTATGCTCCCTGCACATATCGACAGTCCTGATCATGATGCTCAGATCTAGGGTGCAGAGAGCATTCCAGACCCCCTCGACCATTCTTCTTTTAACTTGGGGGGGAGGGGTCTGAAATGGCTGATAACATTTGTGCGCATCTGGACGGCCCAGGGTTGAGCGCTTAAATCAATGGACAAGATTGGATTCCAGACCCCCCCATCCGTTCTTCCTTTAATGGAGGGGGGGGGGTCTGGAATGAGTAATAAAAGATGCACTAAGATCTGTGGCCAGGAAACAGGCGCGTAGATCAACAACCCTAAATGGATTTTGGACCCCCCTGTATGATCTACTTTTAACTGAGGGGGGGGGGTCCGAAATGGTAATCTCCCTCTGGCGGGTCCCTTGTTATAGGTGGCATAAATCTATTGGTCCCGAAGTCCCATCACCATCTGCTATTTGATAGACCCCCGTCACTTATGGACGTCACCTTCCACTTGTTCCACTTGTTCCTGAGTTAGTCACATCCCATAACTGTTGTCAGTCCCCTCCCCCCTTTCACTCATGGCAAGCCCCTTATTACGAATTTTACCTCCAATCCCTAGCCGCCACGTCATCCATCCGTATTTTTTAGCCACTGTCACCTGCCATCTCACCCTCAAGTGACTCGTTGTCCATTTATTACTGGATAACCTATCCGTTGTCCATCCGACCTATCTCTCGCGCCCAACCGAACCCATTTTAAATAAAACTCCCATTATTTCCCTTAATTTCACTATTCATCTATCACACCAAAGAAATTCATCGCTCACTCCTTCATTACCTCCTATCGCCCTCATCCATAGTCAGTCGCCCCCACTAACGTTGTGTTTATTGCAGGTACTGTTGTAGAGATGGCGCCAAAATCAAAACAAATAGAGGGAGAGGAGAATCCGTTTCTCCCGCCTCCTGTCGACCTGGACAAAATCCCACTGGTCGACAAAGACCGATTAATCATAGATACCAAATGCGACTTCGATTTCTTAGACCTCCAGTCATGGCTCAGAGAAGTGTTCCTAGACCAGAGCGATGAAATTGGACTCTGTGAGTCCAATTTACCTCTTTACCTTTTTCCCCAGATCCACCATTTTCCAGAGTTCATGCTTAAATGTCAAGCCCACTATATTCCTGAACAAAGAGCCGTCATCTCCTCATCCGGAGAAATCCTTTTCCTCATTATGCCCGAGTCCATAGACTAGATGATGCAAATCCCTTGAGCCAACTCTGCGTCTCCTTTCAACCTAGAAATCCTTACAGAGTTGTATCAGAAGATGAATTTTCCCCAAAGAACTCAAATATTCGAGATTTTCCTTCCCACATCCACTCAACTCCCTTCCACTAATCCCCCTTACGCGTCGTCCATGTTCTCCACTAAGGGAAACTAGGTCATTTCTTCCCTTTGTGCATTGTTAGGATATTATTCTGACCAGTGGGTAGATGAGCCCATTCTGGGTTTTCTATCCATTTTCTCCACTGATGAAAAGCCCACCACCCAATTTGATTTCAGTACATTCTTGGTAGACAATATTCACGAGCAGTTCATGAATTTTGGCACTGAAGGCATGTTCATATATTCATCAATACTCGCCTACTTGTTCATTTTTTTCCAGGCCGATAAATTTGCATTCTCCATGCAGAAGATGGACGTAGATGGAAAACCTCAGGCTGTCATGGCATGGACCTCTTTGCTGAATCACAACTCCACAGAGTATAGCTTCAAGGCGTTCATTGATCTATTCTACCACCCCGTGGTAAATATGCTAGGTGGCAGGCCCGAGCCTCGAATAAACTATGAAGTCCAGAGGATCCTACACCTCTCGAACAACACAAAGACCGAGGATTATTACCTGTATCGAAATCATACCGAGATCAGAGTATACGGGTTCGAATTGGCACCTTATAAACTACCCAATTATTTGCCGATCAAAATATTTGCTTTAGATTATATAAGACAGATTATGAATTCAGATGATATTCATTTTGTATCTTTGAAGAAAAAGCAGCATCTTAGAATCAAGGGGCAGATTGGCTCCTTCATTTGCAACAGTCGTGGCGTCGGGGAAGAAGCGGACCGGATGCTGAGAGAAATGAAGTTCTTCCTAAGCTTCCCATGGCATTATGATCCATGTGGGATCATTTCAGAGATGAGGATGAAGAACAAAAATATCCCTTATGTTCATGAAGCTAGGCTGGAGGTGGAAAAATTTGCAAATCAAATAGTGTGGGTGCCTAACACATTGATCGAAGTGGAACAATAGCTTCCCCCAACCTCTGTGCCACCAACTACCACGCCATAGGTCCCAAAGGAGAAGAGGCTGAGGCAGGATTTATCTCCTCCTGTCACTGAGGTATCTTCCGAGGAGTTCCAGCTGCACAGTAAGAGGCCCAAGACTTCGACAGTCCCTGGCCCGACAGGGGAAAAAGAAGCCCCACCTACCACAGTGACCAAGTCTGTTATTCCACACTTCAGTTCCAGTTTACATAAGGACATCACCCCAGCAGTGCCAAATAAATCCACAGACTTCCCATTGGACACTCGGCCAGGAAAGACTAGGCCCAAGTTGAGCATCTTCGAGAAGTACGAGCTGATCAAGAAAAAGAATCAGACTCTTGCCAGCAGTACTTGCGCTCAGTTTTGGAAGTAGACGTCAACCGCACATCATCGTCTTCTGTCTTCATTCGACACAGAAAAGGGAAGAATGCAAAAGGCCTTCCTCCAGGCATAGGTACTAGATCCCAATATGATCACCGACTATAAGAGGGCCACCTTCGAATTTCAGATGAAGGACGTGCACCCAACCGATCAGATGGATCTGCACAAGCAGACTAGAGAGATGGTTTTCTATACGTTGGCGCATGCTTCTGCTTCTGTAGCCAAATTGTAGGTGTCACTGAACAATGTTCAAACACAACTCAAAATGGTGAATATTTCATCCTTCGCAAAGGACAACAGAATCAAAACTTTGGAGGAGCTGGTCCTCAAGATCGGCTATGACCCTTCGAACGTCAAAGTAGCGGAGGAAATGATAAAGAAGAAGAACATTGATATAGCATCCTTGAGGAAACAACTGAAACTCCCGCCCACAGAGGACTCACGGGCGAAGGAGATAGCAGAGAAAGAAGGTGAGAAGGATGAAATGCTAAAGCTGCTCATGGAGCAAAATGTACAGCTCAAAGAGATGGAAGCCAAGATGGAGAAATTATTAAAAGAGAAGGAGTAGCTGAAGCCAATGGAAGTCATTCCATTGAGTTCCATTCTGATTTCAGGAGTGAGCGCATCATCAGTGACAACAATCCCATCCGCAACTCCATTGACATCCCAAGAGAAGACAATAGATCTGGCCAAATCCATGGAAAAGATGAACTTGCAGGAGACAGAGATCAGCATGCTTAAAAAGGAAGTTGAGAACCTTCAGGAACTCAAAAATTCCTTCCAGACTAGCCTATCCATAGAAAATCATGTAACATAGCAGCTCAAGAGGGAGCTACAACAACTCCAGAAACAAACAATGGTAGGAAAGACATTGGCCGAGGTTAAAGAGACTGTATGGACAGACATCACTAAGTCCATGAATGAGATATGGCCAATGATCCAGATCATGTTTGAGAAAAATGAACTACTCCAGAGGAGAAAATAGGCCATCGAGAAGATCAGAGTAGAATTGGGGGAGATGCCTACACAAGCGAATGATATCATCAAGTTCCTCAATTCTAAAACCAAAGAAGAGCTAGAAGAGTTGAAGATCGAGGATAGAACAAAGACCATCCTTGAGGTAAAAAGCGTTTTGACCAAGAGAGGATTAATGCTTCAACTAGAAGAAAAGGTTCAGACCATGGACCTAGGGGTATAGAGATTCTTCAGCAAGATTGAGGCTCTCCAGAAGAAAGGTCTACCTGGTCTGAAGGTTATTAACGATAAACTAATGACACTCCCAGATTATAAAAAGAGATTCGTTGAGGTGTCCAAGGACAGTTCAAAGTTTGTAGGCATACAAGGGAGCATCACCGGCAAGGCATTTTTGGACGCCCTTCAGTGGGACATCAACATCCAACACGAGATTCGATACATTTTCCTCACCAAGCCTACATTCGCCAAGTATACAGAAATGGACGAAGTGTATCGAAGACTTCTCAAAGTCAGTGTGCCCAGTCATCTCAGATGGGAGGAACTCTGCGATTTGATCGATTAGTAGATGAACTGTCCAAGTCCAGTCAGTTTCCCATGTCAGATGGTCGTGCAAAGGTTTCATCAATGGTCTACCCATAAATTAGCGTGCAGTTGCACCAAGTCATCAAGCAGTCCCTAGATTTAGGGAATTTGTTAATTCAGTTAGGCTAAAAATAGATTTAGCATGTCCTGGTCATTAATGACAGGAACGTTTGTAGTTTGAGTTATAAATACTTCACCTTTTGAAGTATCTAGGGTTGTTGATCTTCACACCCTGATGCTATTAGAATGTAAATTTTTTTGAAGAGATCTTCCATTAATAAGAAGGAGGCATTTTTACAGGATTCTTGCGTGTATTCACTGGTGAAGTTTTTCTCTCTTAGTTGAATGTTATTCTCGCTTTGTAATCATATTTTTTGTTGAAACTAATCCTTAAGAGTAACGAATTTTGCAGGATTTATCTTGTATACCCTGTTTCTGACTCTAAAGATTTTGGTGTTTATCTTCTGGTGTTTTCAATTAAGGAATTCTTAACTACTTCTTAGTTGAAATTATCTTTCTCATCTTTTCTTCTGCCCATCATTTAAGCTTCTAAAAGATCCAGTGAGTATATTATCTCACGCTGTAGAATTCTTCCTTCACGTTTATGGCTTGTATTTCATATTTTATTAAAACACGGACCCCATAGCCCAATGGATGTGTAGACTGTCTCAACCAATTCAAAAAACACTTTGACAACAAAACTGATTTATTTCTTTACCTAGCCTAACATCTAAAATTGGAAAAATAGCTAAATCATATAGAGAGATCCCTCTCTGAAGTTGGAAGGGCTAGATCGTAGCTTCAAAAGTGGTTGGATAAAGTTACATTTTGTGGATTTCTTCTGTTTTCAACCTCTAGGAAATTTACAGAGTGCTAACATAGTGGCGACCATACTGGGGAAGAACTAAAAATTGATAATTTCATGTTTTCTTTTCCCTAAAAAGAAACTTTGTTCCTGGATTATTGCAAATTTGAGAATAAAGTAATGTTTAGAGGTTGATTAAAATTTGTACATATCATTTTCAGACTCATAAAACTAAAAAGTATATATATAAAAAACTAAAAAGAATTCTGGCTCCCAAGCAAGTTTATACTCGATCTCATCCAGACCCAGAACCTGTGATAGTGAGAGATAACCCCGAACAGTTGCTCAGGAAAAGGACCTTAGCTGAGGGCTCAATGAGTCATATTCCCCTTCATAAGTCCCTTTCCTTTTCAGGGAAACCTTTTACCTTTCAAAACCCTGACCTTGACATCTTTTCACAACCAAACCTGGTGAGGACATGGTCCGATAGTTTTGTGACTGAAATCATTCTCGACCCAACCAAATTACAACCCCGAACCCCTGAAGTTCTGTCTCCCACTGCTAAACTGCAAATCACTCCCTCAGTATTATCCAATCCCTCCTCGTCCTCATCTTCAGTCTCTACCTCGCCGATCATTCAGGTTGTTTTCCCACCTCCTCCACCCATCATGGCAGCTCGATATGCTCCCTTGGTGTTGGCGGTGCCTCTACATGCCATGCCCCAAGACTATCAAGCAAGACTTCCATAGTTCGATGCAATAGGACCCTTGAGCGCACAACAACATGTAGATAAGATGAATGATTATTATGATCTGCATGAAGTAGATGAAGCTGACGTTCAAATGAGATAGTTTGCTCAAAGTTTGACAGGTGACGCTAAAAAATGGTACAAAGGATTGCGTGTCGCCTCTGTCCTCGACCTTACTGCATTCCAAAGGAGTTTTTTGGACAGATGGGAGGTAAAGAAAAACCCTCTCCAAATATTGTCATAATACGAAAGTATTAAAAGGAATCAAGGTGAGACAGTGCAAGATTACTGCACTCATTTAAATAACCTGTACAATGCAATCCCAACTGAAATCAAACCTCCACAGGGTTTGGCATTAATAAAATTCCCCGATGGTTTTGATGTTGACATGTCATACCAAGTAAGGGAAAGAAATTCCACCACTTTGGAAGACATGGAGAAAAGTGCTATAAGTGTGGAGGCCAATTTGTTGGCAAAAAGGGCACGTCAGAGGACAGAGAGGAGAGTCACAATTAAAGAAGAACCTTCCACGTCGATCTCAGATTCCAAATTGGATTCTTTGACCAGAGGAGTGGAAATAATGATGGAAATATTTACTGTGTCAGACAGAAATCCTCCAAGAGACAACCCACCCGTTCCTCAGGTCTGAAATCCTAACTTCAGGAGAAACCCTCCTCAAATCAATCAGAGAGATCCTAGGGATCAAAGAGAGAAGAGGGGTCCAAATCAGCAGATCAGACCTCCCCTACAAGAAAATTATGCTGATGAAGGGGAGGAAGTAATCGAAGAACTGAAGGATACTCACATAAATCTCATGGGCATTCACGACAACGAAGCTATTTTCCTTACCCAAGAAGAGCAAGAAATTTTTCTTTTCAACCAAACAAAGGTAAGTGAAGAAGCCAAATATGTAGAACAACAGGCATTCGAAAATGCCATTTTGGAGGTACACCGGCATTATAATATGTGGAGTAAAAAGACAGAAGGGAGTTCCCCAAAAAAGACGATTGAAACGAAGAAGGTGACCGAAACCAAGAAGACCTCTGAGCCTTCTGCCGAGAAGATTCCTGAGAAGAGTACTGCCAAAGCTCCGGTGAAGAAAAACGTTACTATTCTGAAAAGATCATCACAGCGTGAGGTTTCACCTGTTAATCCACCAAGTACTTCTGGCTAGAAGAGCATGGTGGATAAACCAGAGTTGATGAGCCAAAGCAAAGCTCCTACACCCTTTAGCCTTGAGGGGGAATTAGCCAAAGTAAAAATTCCCATCCCACTTTTAGAGTTGATGAACAAAGACGTTTATCATTCACAGGTGATCAAAGCACTAACCATTGAACCTGACATAGGCACGAAGGCCTTAACCATTGGATCAACTAATCATTCAGATACCATGAACCTTACAGATGATCAACCTGAACTTTTGTTCGGACCTGAAGTGGATGGTCGAGATGATACTGGTGAGGTCGCTCCTTTTTACATCAGTCTAAACATACATGAACTGATCTTTCATAACACTATGCTGGATTCGGGCGCTTCCCACAATCTGATGCCCAAAGCAGAAATGGAGAAACTGGGATTGGAGGTCACCAGACCTTACAAGGATTTACACTCATTCGACTCCAATAAATTTAGATGTATTGGTTTGATCAAGGACCTATGCATCACCTTGGTTCAGATTCCTGCGAAGAGCATGGTAATGGATGTGGTAGTTGCAGATATCCCGCCGAAGTATGGAATGTTGCTATCCCGGTCATGGGGGCCTAAATTGAAAGGAACCCTGCAACTAGATATGTCTTATGCCACTATCCCAGTTTTTGGGCAACAAAGAAGGCTATACAGAGAGACATTGATGAAGTACATGGTCAGTAGCCAAGAAAAAATGCACAACTATCCCCTCTACTCTGCGCATTCCAATTTAGATTTGTTTATCCTGTACAATGATGGTGACACGAGAGAGAAAGATACTCAATTGGTGGAAGATATATCTAGTCAAGATGAAGGCCAAGAAATCATTGAGGTAGCAAGGATGAATAACGTGATAACTGAAGAGTTACCCACTGATTTCTGGAGCATGGATTTTGATGGAGCTGTGAGCAAAGAAGGAGCTGGAGTAGGAGTCTGGCTGCATAATCACAGAAACAGGTATTCAGAAAACCATTCTTACAAATTAAATTTCTAATGCACTAACAATATTGCTGAGTATGAAGCCTTGATGCTCGATCTGAAGCTTTTGAATAAAGTTGGTGCTAAACAGATTATGGTAAGAGGTGACACTGAATTGATAATCAAGAAAATCAAAGGTGAGTAAGCTGTGAAACACCCACGTCTTAGAGCTTATAGAAATGTTGTTTTATATGCCCTTAGATGTTTCACTGAAGTTGACTTGCAGGTAATGCCGAGGGGACAGAACATTCTGGCACACGTATTGGCTATGTCAGCAACCACCTGTAAGATTCCTTTCCACTCGACTCGCCCATATACTGTCGAGGTGAAATGCAGACCAACCATCCCCGATAATATCAGGTACTGACAAGTGTTTGGTAATGATGATCAAATCGAAGACTTTCTGCAGTGTAAAAACGATTTTTAATGTACAAATATAGATTTAGAGAACGAAGATGAAAATGTAAATAGTTCTGATTTCGAAATTGATAGTGTAAATAACATAGATTCAGGAGAATTAGGAGATGAGGAAATGGATGCCGATGTGTTACATTTGAAAAGCAATATTTTTCCTAGGGGGCTAGTTCCTTTAGAGGATTTGTTTGATTTTAACGATGTAGCCAAAAAACCCAAAATTGAAGCACATGGACAAGAGGTAGAAGACTATAATATAGGGACTGAAGAGAAACCCAGGATAGTCAAACTGTCTAAATCATTACCCCCAGAGCAAAAACTCAAATACATTGAGTTGTTCAAAGAATATTCAGATGTTTTTGCCTGGGGCTATGAAGATATGAAAGCTTATGATACCAGCATCATACAACACAAGATTCCACTGAAGGAAGACCAAAAACCATTTAGGCAGAAACCTAGGAGGATAAATCCCAAGTTATTTCCTCTAGTAGAAAAGGAAATAAAAAAAATGTACGATGCCAAAATAATAGTCACATTGTGTTTTTCCAAATGGGTCTCTAATTTGGTCCCTACACGTAAGAAATCTGGGGAAATCAGACTCTGCATAGATTTCCGAAATCTGAATAAAGTCTCCCTGAAGGATAATTACCCCTTGCATAAAATGGACCACATCCTGCAAAGGGTGGTCGGATCCAATCGAATTTCTCTGCTAGATGGTTTCTCAGGTTACAATTAGGTCCTAGTTCACCTGGATGACCAAGACAAAACTGCTTTCACCACGCCATGGGGCACTTTCATGTATGTGAAAATTCCTTTTGGTCTGATGAACGCAGGAGCCACATTCCAGAGGGTGATGGATATTGCCTTCGTGGAAGAATCAGGTAAGTTTATTGTCGTCTATTTAGATGATGTAACTATGTTTTCCTGATCTGATGACGAACACTTGCGTCACCTCAGACGAGTTTTCGAGAAATGTAGAAGGTTTGGGATTTCTTTAAATCCTAAGAAAATCCTTTTCGGGCTAGAGGAGGGAAAACTGCTAGGACACATCATCTCAAAGGATGGAATCAAAATAGACCCCAGCAGAATCGAGTCCATACAAAAATTAGAACACCCCAGAAACCTTAAAGAACTACAGTCTTTTATCAGGAGAATAAACTTTCTACGAAGATTCATTCCCAATCTGGCCGAGCTCCTTAGAAACATTACAAATATGCTTAAAAAATATGTAAAAATAAAATGGGACTCCGAGTCCAGACAGTCTTTCGAGCAAGTCAAACAAGCACTCACAGAGGCCCCTGTCTTAATCAGTCCTGATTTTACTAAGGATTTCTATCTTTTCTCTTTTGCTTCTGAACATACTATAGCAATGGTATTATTACAAAAGAATAATGAAGGGTATGAACAACCCATAGCTTTCTTTAGTAAAGCATTAAGAGACGCTGCTATGAATTACAAGATAATGGAGAAACAAGATTTTCCTTTGGTGAAATCCATAAAATACTTTAGGGTTTATATTCTCCATTCCCACACCATAGCATATGTTCCGAACATGGTAGTAAAAGACATTTTGACATAGGAAAACCCGGATGGAAGAAGGGGAAAATGGATTTATTTCATTTTAGAATACAATATAGAGATTAAGCCTACAAAACTAATTAAGGGTCAAGGCCTAGCAAAATTAATGGTTGAATAGAACTTCCATGCTCTTGACATTAATTTTTTAGATGTGGCATATGAACAGGGCGAGATGGAGACTCCAAGTGTGAGAGAGGTATTTCTCAACTCTCCATGGTATGAAAACCTTATATTTGTTTTGCAAAATTTACAAGCTCCCCCTAGTTTGACTAAGACAAAAGCTAGATTTTTGAAGTTGAAAGCCTTGAAATTCTGTATTCTAGAAGGCAATTTGTATTGGAAAGATCCTGCGGGCATTCTGTTAAATTGTTTACTGAAAGATGAAGCTGATAAAGTGTTACAAGAGTTTCATGCAGGAGAATGTGGTGGCCATCTGAACTGGAAGGTCACAGCCAACAAAATACTCAGAGCTGGTTTCTATTGGCCCACCCTATTTGTCGATGTGCATCAAAAGGTAACTTCATGTCATCAATGTCAACTGTTTGAAGGCAAGAGGAAACTCCTCCCTCTACCTCTGAAACCGATCTCAGTTGAGGCTCCTTTCCAGCAATGGGGACTTGACTTCATTGGAGAAATACACCCCCCATCTTCAGGCCAACACAGGTGGATTCTCACTGCCACCGATTATTTTACCAAATGGATTGAAGTAGTACCAAGAAGGCAAGCCACTGACTCTGTTATTATCAAATTCCTTGAAAATAATATTTTGTCTCGCTTTGGATGTCCTAGAAAGATTATAACTGATAATGCAACTGCTTTCCGGTCGAAGAAACTCATAGATTTCTGCAACTAGTATCGCATTGGTTTGGGGAATTCCACAGCCTACTACCCTCAGGGGAATGGGCTAGCAGAATCTTCAAACAAAACCTTGGTAAATATCATCAAGAAAACACTGCAAGAAAACAAGAAATCATGGCACAACAAGTTGGTGTTTGCATTATGGGCTGACAGACTGACCACCAAAAGGTCATTTGGTATGTCACCATACCAGCTGGTCTATGGCAATGAGGTAGTTTTCCACACTTCTTTAGGAGTCCCTGTCATGAAGTTTCTTAAAGATGTACAAGCTGAGCCAAATGACTCACAGAGAAGGATCAACTAGATGATCCATTTGCAACAGTCTAGGGAGGACGTTTTCGACAAGACTCAGGTAATCCAAGAAAACATCAAGAAGATCTTTGACAAACGAACCAAGGAAGATGATTTTGAGCTAGGGGATTTGGTACTGAAATGGGATGCCAGAAATGAAGACAAGGGAAAGCATGGAAATTTTGACAGTCTGTGGACAAGACCATACATGATCCAAGCTTTCCGAGGAAACAATGCTTTCTTGCTAAACAACGCTGATGGGATAGATCTACCAGGAGCACCTATGAATGGAAGAATGATGAAACATTATGTGCCACCTCAATAGAAGATTTGAGTTTTCACTCTCCACTGTACATACCATTTTTGTTTTTATTTTTTGCCTGCACTTTCTGAGCGAAGAAACATTAGTCAGTTGGTTGAAGCCTGAAGAGAAGGCCCTAAACTTCTGAACACTGTGCTTCCATTTTTTGTGAATAAACCCAACGAAGGCTACCAGGCAAAAGTTTTCAGAATGACAGGAACCAGGATTCTTGGCACTTCAAAGGGAAAGTACCATCCCCAGGTGGAGCCGCTGTTATCACCATATAAATTATAGGATCAAATGGTGACTGGGATATTATTTGTCTCTAGTATTTTTGTTGACAAATGATTTTTCATTCTGCAAATAAAAATAAAAGAAAAAGAGAAAGAAAGAAAAAGAAAAGAAAAAGAGAAAGAAAGAAAAATAAAAGAAAAAGAGAGCATAAAAGAATTGCAATAAAAGCCCCATGCAATAATAGTAACTTGGTCCATACCTTTCAAGAATGGCCAAGTTCTTTTTAAATTTGAATGTTGATGGGGCAGTGAATGAATTTGGCTAAACAGTTTAATCTTAGACAAAGTGTCTAAGTTATATTAGTGAATAAATCTGGCCAGACTGTCTAATCTTGGTCAGATAGCCCCAGGGTAGACTAAATTCTTAACCCAACTGTTTAATCTAGGTTAATTGCCATAGAAAGATAGGTTAGTAGGTGGTCTAGTTTCTTTATTGTTTCATTCCAATAAAACCAACTTTATGTCAATGTTGCACCATGTTTCATATGCTTAGAAGATCGTTTGGTCGAAAGCCCCATGGTGGTGTCTACTTGAAAAGTTTGGGGAAAAAACCCATAAAATGCATTTATCCTAATTTTTTCCCACAACATGTATTCTCCACTCCCCATTTATTCTCCTTGCACATATCGACAGTCCCGATCGCGACGCTCAGATCCATGGTGCACAGAGCATTCCAGA
>ML785659.1:136294-154800 GCA_009831015.1 Picea engelmannii | reverse complement strand
AGGGGGGGGGGGGGGGGGGTCCGGAATGAGTAATAAAAGGCACGCTAAGATCTGCGGCCAGGAAACAGGCGCGTAGATCAATGAACCTAAATGGATTTCGGACCCCCCTGGATGATCTGATTTTAACTGAGGGGGGGGTCCATAATGGTAATCTCCCTCTGGCGGGTCCCTTGTTATAGGTGGCATAAATCTATTGGTCCCGAAGTCCCATCACCATCTTCTATCTGACAGACCCCCGTCACTTATGGACGTCACCTTCCACTTGTTCCACTTGTTCCTAAGTTAGTCACATCCCATAACTGCTGTCAGTCCCCTCCCCCCTTTCACTCATGGCAAGCCCCTTATTATGAATTTTACCTCCAATCCCTAGCCACCACGTCATCCGTCTGTATTTTTCAGCCACCGTCACGTGCCATCTCACCCTCAAGTGACCCATAGATTTCTTCTTTTTTCAACCTCTAGGAAATTTACAGAGCACTAACACCTTATACACAAGCCCTGTAGCACTTTGCCTCTGCGTCTTGACACCCTTAGCCCCTGGAGGATTTTTCCCGAGTGTCCTTACTCTAAACATTAGTCTTGTCCCTGTGCCTTGAACTTGTATGTTTGCAACACTCATTCCTCCATTGTAATGTAACATTCTTTTATTCTTTTTCCAAAATTATTGAAAAATAAAAAAAAATTCAAATATACCCCAAAAAGAGGAAGGGAAAAGTATTTTCTTTATTGGCATCATAATGAGTCGCCCTTGGATAAAGAACATATGTTCATTTGTTCATCAAACTCTGGTATTTAATACGACCTTAGGAAGCTGTTCTTCTTACATAGAGCTATGTCCTCCTCCATTTGGTTATTCTTCCAAACATATGGAGAGTTTGCATTGCCTCCTTCCTCGTAAACTTATGTTAATGCCATGCTGCCTGAGTCTCATCATATGTCATGTTGTTGTCCAAGGGAAGTTTTTACCAAGCCTGAGTCGGCCTCTCTGCAGTTTGTCTCTTGCCCTCGACCATCCTGAACATCCAATCAAGTCTTTGTTCAAAATCAATGAAGACTTCAGTCTGATCATCAAGATTCTCTAGTCCATGACCGACGAGCCGTCGAATACCTCTGGGTAGTGAAGTCGTACACTCATATTACACTCCTACCTAAGTTTTGAATATTTTGAATTTGTTTCTCGAGCTCTGAAGACCTCATCTCCAGCCATCAGGCCTTAGCAACTTCTAAGAAGATGGCTACTCTACACGTATATCTTTTTGATTTCGAGATGTAGCTCCGTTGTGTATTGTTCGCGTCTACACTTTATATAGTTATATGACATGGATCTACAGTGTATTTGATTGGTAGCCATGATTTTATCTTATCCCGAGCATGGGTATGCCCGCCTCGATGAGACAATTGTTATTTTTGTAGATGACACCTCCTGATTTCTGGTCCCTGGTCCCAAAACAACCCGCATCTACCTACAAAAGCATGAAAAAAGGAAAGTTGTTGATGGAACACATATCTTTGGGTGAGTTAAATAAACCTTTCAACCATGCATGGCTTAGGGTTCGATCAAATACCTAGCTTATTCTAGCCTATAAAAGAAGGGTTAGGGGTCCCATTTGAAAGAGGAGAATCATAGTAAAGAAACTATACCCATTTGTGCATTCCCTTTGTCCCAACGTGCCGAACATTAACAATCTTCACCAATGTGCCGAACAAGTGAGCCCAGGGACCAAATATTGGGAGGTGTTGTCTGCAAAAATAACAATTGTCTCACCGAGGTGGGCATACCCATGCTTGAGATAAGATAAAATCATGGATACCAATCAAATACACTATAGATCCATGTCATATAACTATACAAAGTGTAGCCGTGAACAATACAGAACAGAGCTACATCTTGAAATCAAAAAGATATACGTGTAAAGTATTTATCTTCTTAAAAGCTACTAAGGCCTGATGGCTGGAGATGAGTTCTTCAGAGCTCGAGCAACAACTTCAAAATATTCAAAAATCGGGTAGGAGTGTAATATGAGTGTAAGAATTCACTACCTAGAGGTCTTCGACGACTCGTCGATCATGGACTAGAGAATCTTGATGATCAGACTGAAGGCTTCAGTGATTTTGAACAAAGACTTGATTGGATGTTCAGGATGGTCGAGTATGAGGGCAAGAGACAAACTATAGAGGGGCCAACTCAGGCTTGGTAAAAACTTCCCTTGGAAAATAACATGACAAATGATGAGACTCAGGCAGCATGGCATTAACATATGTTTATGACTGAGGAGGCAACACAAACTCTCCATATGTTTGGAAGAATAACCAAATGGAGGAGGACATAGCTCTATGGAGTGAGAACATCTTCCTAAGGTCGTATTAAATCCCAGAGTTTGAAAAACAAACGGATAGATGTGCTTTATCCAAGGGTAACTCATTATTCTACCAATAAAGAAAATACTTTTCCCTTCCTCTTTTTGGGGTAAATTTGATTTTTTTGTCTTTTTCAATAATTTTGCAAAAATAATAAAAGAATGTTACGTTACAATGGAGGAATGAGTGTTTCAAACATCCAAGTTCAAGGCACAGGGACAAGATTGATGTTTAGAGTAAGGACACTCGGGAAAAATAGTCCAGGGGCCAAAGATGTCAAGACGCAGAGACAAAGTGCTACAAGGCTTGCATATAATGCATGTTTTAGATGGTTCAGTTGAGAGCAACATGGATCCAGAATTGAGCTAAATATGTGGGTATGAAAATGCAATTAATAAAACACATAATGGTAACATCCTTTGATGTGAGTTTAACGAGCCCAGAGAAGTTAAGCTCGTCGATTTTTCATATTTAGAGAGTCTGAAAAAACATAAAAGGAGACTCCACTTGGGTACCTTTTTTGAAGGTAGTCTAGTCGGTTTGAAAAAGGGGTAAACTAGAACCGGTAATATGTCTATTCAAAACCATTTTAACGAGTCTGATAAAGACAAGATCACTCAGCCATTTTTTCATTTTTAAGGAGTCCTTAAAAATCTTAACTATGGACTCTGCCAGGAATGTTCTTCTAGACCATTTTAACGAGTGTGAAAGAATAAGGTCACTCGACTATCTTTTCAATTTTGGGGAGTCTGAAAAAAGATTAACTATGGACTCCATGGGGGTTCCTTTTTCATAAATTTAGTCCCTCAGGCCCAAAAAAGGGTTAAAATGATACCTGAGAGTACTCTTCTAGAGAGTTGAAGTTCCTTAGGGTATACCTTTGTTCATACAATTAATAGTTTGGACCGAAAAAGGGGTAAACTACCACCAGAAAGACGTGACTTTCAAATTTTAGTTTAACGAGCGTGAAAGGCCACAAGATCGCTCGACAATATTTTCATGTTTAGAGGGTCTGGAAAGGGCTTAAAAGAAGACCTGTTATGTCTTTTGGGAGTCTCAAGGGTGAGGTCAAAAGGAATCATGCAAATGAGGCTCAAACTCTTAATCAGGAAAAACAACAAGGACTCCCGAGCCTACAGTGATTAGAGACAACATGGACACCATAATGCAACCAGGATCTACCTAGGGCATCCATGTTTCGGTAATCTCTACCACCAACTCACGACACTTCTAAAGCAACAATGATGGTTCCATGTCGCAACCTGATGGGATCGATCCTATGGCAAAGGGATAAAGACAATGAGATACAAAACTCAGGGTGGAAACCTAACCTACATGCTCAAGTTGATCATCTGATATTTTTCCACGGACTGTCAAAAGTTACACAAAACTCCAAAAAAAATGTCCTGATACCCGATCATACCCTTCCAATGCAACTCTTGAATCACTCTAAATGGTTTTTGGTTTAAATAAAATGATAAGGGGGGAAAAAAAGTGACAAAAAGAGGCCAAAGAGTCTATAAATAGAAGCTGGCAACTCATTATCACCATCACTAATTTGGAAATTGAATCTAGAGAAAAAAACCCCCTTTGATAAAAGTCGTGATTTCGAGAGCTACAGTGGATGAAACGACCATTTGTCTGGACCAAGTAAAAATCTCTCCTCTTGCAATTTAAATCTTTATTTATGCTTTGGGTTTCAAGTTTTTGGGGGGCATCAACCTTCAAAAGGTTGTCCCTAGGTCCACGTGGGCTGTCTTATGACAAGCTGCATGTACATTCGAGCAGAATAAATAATGCACACATGTACATGTGACTGTCATCATTACAACCCGCGTGGACCCCCTTATTGAATGAAAAAATTTAAAAAACAAGGGTTAAGCCTCCTGAACTTGGTGTTTTGTAGGATGTATGTTCACTGGAGGGAAAGAGAGCATGAGGAGGTTAGTGAGTTGGTCGGGGAAGACCCCAATACTATGGCTGTCTTAATGCAATGTGGGTTGCCCAAGTTCTTCTTATGTCCTTTTATGCGGGCACAATCTAGGCTATTGAATGCCTTGGTTGATTATTGGCATCCTGATGCATAGGTCTTTATGTTAGAGGGGAAATCACTGGTGCCCATGACAGAGGACATACATTTTTTGATTGGCCTCTCCAGGAGAGGGGAACTAGTCAACTTTCAGACATTTCCTTTGGGGCCTCATAACATATCGGAATTGATAGGACTTTATTTTGAGGCTGGTATAGACCGATCGAGCTCACAGGTGCGCATAAGAAAGATTACTGAATTATCGCTGCAGACAATTGTGTTTCTTATTAGGTGGATGACTGGTTCTGTGACTCTACATCAGGTGTCTTGTGCACAGATGAACTATGCAGTCCAATGCTTAAATGCACAAATATTTGACTAGAGCACTACACTGCTAGATTTTATGAAGAGGCAGCTGACAGATTATCGGTTGTGGACGGAGAGGAACTTCATTTTCGGGGCCATTCTATGCTCTTTCTTCTTTGAAAGAGTTTCGAGCTTCAGTCCTCGAGTAGTGGTACGAGAACATCAGGCCTCTCTTCCTGCAGTTTGTAGATGGGCAGTGTTACTACCACGACAGGGTGGTGGAAGGAGCAATGAGTCCTTTGACGATGATTTCTTTGCTTTTTTGTCACGACAAATCCCAGTCATAGAGGATTACCCTTATGCTAGGATTTATTTCTTGAGAGATCTTGAGATACCATTACCTCCTAGTGAGGAGCGAGGAGAGATGGGTAAGTTTACATCATTGTTTTGTTGTTTTGTTTTTTTTTATATTTCATTTTCTTTTTATACCAGAGTATTTGATGGATATTTGTTTATTGTGTGCAGATGTGGGACCAGTGCGACCAACGGACTATGTGAGGAACATGCGTCATCCTTGACCAGGGGCCACACTTGCCGCTGTAGGGGGACCAGTAGCAACAGGAGAGCTTCCAACCAGGGAGGCTGAGAGGGTGTTGAGATGATTCGAGAAAAAATTTACCTCACTCACCCACATAGTCCCTATGGAAGAGATTGAGGATCTACCACCATCTATGCAACCTCATGTAGTGGGGGAACCAAGGACGTGGGTCTGATTATTTCGGCGTTTGGAAAACGTTGTTGATCAGTACAACAGGGCCCACATGCCCTAACCTTAGTTAGACTTTTCACATGCTGAGAGCACTACTTGTATATATGTTTTGAGGGAATAATCCCCATGACTCATTATTGGTCATACTTTTGACTTGGACATTCGATAGGAAAGATTGCTTCTAGCCTGCAAACGAGTTGAAAAGGTGAGAAACCGGTTGCAGTATTAACAGACGTTCGGTAAGCCCATCAGGGATGATTTTAAGGATGGAAATTTATTTTAAACTATAGAAACCTTGGCGAATATTACTAATCCTTCATATGTCAACTATAAATGTTTGGTGATATTTTTGTGAAAATATTCAAATTTCTATGTATTTTATATAGTTTTTATAAAATTTTGGCGATTTTTAAGGTAAAATAACTTTATCCTTTAGAATTTGGGCGAATTATTTTTAAAATAGCGAATCTCATTTTTTGAAAAACCATGGAAAATTATCCCATGAGCGAAATTTATCCCCTAAAATCATCCTTGAAGCCCATAATGCCGAGTATAACATCAAATGCCAATTTGACTTGGATGAGTTGATCATTCGTTGTAGGATGGTCTTAAGAGATTTATTTATAGCTTCCACCTGACCATTTGCTTGGGGGTAGTAGGGTGATGAATTTTCTTTCCGTAACCCAAGATTTGATGTTAACTCGATCATCATCTGGTTCTGAAAGTGACTGCCATGGTCAGTGACAATCTCTCTCGAGACGTCGAACCGTGCTATTATTCGGTCAAATAAAAAGAGATCTGTAGTTTGTCCATCATCTTTAAATGTTGGCATAGCTTCGACCCACTTCGTGAAGTAGTCTATGGCTATGATGATATAATGGTGCCCCCTTCCTGAAGGAGGGTTGCATGTAGTGTAATCAATCCCCCACTTGGTGAAGGGACCAACTATGATGAAAGGAAACATGGGAGCGAGATGTTCCTCATCTTCCAAGAGAAGATCTGACATGAGTGGCACTTCTTGATCAATTCGATACAATCTTTGATTAGTATCGGCTAGAAGTAACTTGCTCGTCAAATATTTTGGGCTATTGCCAACCCAGACAAATGACCACCACATGCTCCGATATGGCAATTGTTAAGCACGATAACTGCTTCTTCATGAGTGAGACATTGGCGCAGGATGCAGTCTACACCTCTTCGATACAACGTATCATCGAGTATGAGATAATTCTTAGCCTGATGGCATATACGTCGATGCTCATCACGAGAAGTAGAGGTGGGGAACTTCAAATTCTAGAGATAGATAAGTATATATCCATACTAGGGATCCGAAGATGTGATAAAAAACATATCTCCTCTGATAGGCGACTCTTCAAGCACAACATCACCTGACTCAAACGGAAGTTCCAAAATAAGTTCTGTGAAGACCAATGACTTTTTGGATTTCATTGAAATAAAATATAAGTCAAAGTCCTGGAGGATGACTATCCATCTATTGATCTTTCTGCCTATTACTCATCATGTCAACATGTACTGGAATGGATTCATGACAACAATGACGGTGGTCTTGTGAAACAAAACATAATGATGGAACCGTTGAAAATCATGGACTGTTGCCAAAGCAAGTTTCTCGATATGATAATAATTGAGTTCTGCTCCTACGAGTCCTCGGCTAATGTAATAAAACTGACTTTTAGCAGTTTCTCAAATTCAACTTTAATGGTTGTTGCTTTCCTGGGATTAACTGGATGAAGCTTTTGCCAAATAGGCTTGGCATATGGATAAGTTGTGATTTCATGTTCGACTATTTTTGGATCGATGCCTGGAATTTCCTCGTAAGACCAAGCAAAAACATTGCAAAATTATTTAAATAGATCTGTGTAGATTCGAATCTCTCCGAGGGAGCGGTCAGCTCCAATGAAAACATTCTCCATAGTGCCAGGGTTTCTAGAGATATTGATCAGTATGATTTCAGTGATGGTTGCCATATTTCCCTCAACATAGACCTCATGTATAGCTAAGGGATTAACAGGACAAGACCTATCTCCAGTCATAGTCAAGGTGAATTATCCAACCTCGATTCTACTTAACTCTGGGAGGAAGTATGATCTGTGATGGAGATCATCCCAGGGTTTGTTCGAACTAGTCATTGCTTCAATTACTACTTCGTTGGAGGGAAATACTAAGTCTAACGAATTGGTGTCAGTGAGAGAACCTTGAGCCCAAATAGGCTCTAGAAGCAGATCTAACTCTTGTGAAGGAGTTGGATCTGTGTTGGCTGAAGCTTGCTGGACTAAAGAGTACGCTACTTCAACTGTGGATAAGGGCATGGACATGCCCGGGTTCCCTGTCCCATCCATTGTGGTCGATGGGGAAGGAAGTATCCATAGATCATTGAAGTAAGTCGTGCAAAATGATGAAACTTAGAAAATATCAACCTTATGGTGGTCAGATATGAACTTGACATCGCCTTGAGGGTGCAGGTAATCGAAGGTACCCATCAAAGATGTTCACAAACCAACCCCTACGTTGACTACACCTGGTTGAGGATTATCAATCATCGGGACCGCAGAAACCCCCAATGAAGTGTCAGGTTTGGAGAAAGACAATTGATCAATGGACACAATCTGGTCCTCATGTGGAAACAACAAGACCCGAAAAACTGTAGCAACCACTGCTTGCATGGCATAAGTCTAAATCCTTCCTAACAAGAGATTGTAGTTGAGGGACCCATTGACTACTTCTATCTTGATGCACATGGTCTTCCCTCCTAACTGCATGGAGAAAGATGGAATGACACCATGTGGTCGGAACGAATGACCGTCAAAAGTAGTGAGAAGAGTAGGTGACAGAGACAAAATGGGCTGGCCAATGGCTTTCCAACATGCCAACGACATAACGCATGTTGAGGCACCCTCATCAACCATCATGCGAAAAATATTTTAAGTAAATGTTTTCATGGGGTGAGCCACTACTATCTGAAATTCTACGTGGTAAGGAAGACGAGGTTTTAATTCGATTGTATCCAACATGATGGTAACGGATTACAAGTCTCGGTAGATCCTAAAGTGGTTAACAAAGCTTTCCTCTGGGAAGGGAAACTTTGGAGGACCTCCAAAGAGGACATCGCACAAGGGGTTTGAGACAAATCATCCACCATAGTATAGTTCTGGGCGGCCCTTGCATTTGGGTTGTGAGAAGATTTTTTGAACGCACCTTTTGGGATGTGTGTCATTGTTTTGCCCAAAGTATTCTCAATCTATAGAGGAAGAGATGGGAGTTCAACTTCTTTTCCCTTCTCAGAAGTGATTTATTTACTGTAGTCATGCGCTCTAGTTGATATAAAAGCATCACCCTTCATCATATACACATTATCAGATGCAGGATTGTTCGAAGATGGAGAGGGTCCTTGACTGCCCCCTTTCGTGCTTGTAGAGGCTTGGGTTAGGTTTTTCCCATGCTGAAATGGATTGGTTAAAACAACAGGCTGTTGTTGTGTCACAAAATTTTGAGCCTCTGCAAGCCGAGGACATTAGTGGGTCGGGTGGTATTCCGCGCACAGGTTACACGGATACCTTGCCTTCTGTTTCTTAAGGTTTCCCCCGCTAGCATTATTAGTGGGTTTCTTATCCCCCTTACCCTTATTTCGTTGTTTTTTCTTTCCTTCAGGCTACTGGGTGGCCTTTGGATTTGTCAATTTCACTGTGTGTACATCCGACGTTTTAGTAGGGGGAGCAGCGAAAACAGTAGTTTGGTTGGCTACTGTATGTTGTATAGACAATTGCTACAATTGCTTCGTCAATTGCTCAGCGAAATTTGTTTGTACTGAACCAACAATACCATCGGCATGTGGTCCAACTCTCTATTTGGTTTTATCAAGTATTGAGCGTGGCGCATCTGGCAAGATCTCATATAATAAACCAGACTGAGAATAGATTAGCTCAAGCTGTTGAGCTCTCATGATGGCATCTTATTTGGAAAATACTCCTGATGTCACAACGTCTTTGGATAACTGTGGGACCAAATACTTAAGGAACCACTTGAGAAGGAATGTTGGTGGGACATGCACCTTGATTAAACTCTTCTGGCATATCTATTCTCGGATGTGATCAGAGATATGGTCTGTTTTTGTCTGTGTGAAATTGGCCAGCAATTATGTGCCAGCGATGTATGTCACAGGTAATTGGAAATGGTTTAGGAAATCCATTGCCAATTTGACAAAGGAAGAGTATCTTGAGCGGTCGAGCTCAATGTACCATTTTCCGGCACTCCCAATGAGAGTATGTTGAAACAATCACAACTGTATGGAGTCGTCTTTCAATGAATTAGATGAGCACCGAAGATGGAAGGTAGTCATATGATCTCCTAGTTCTTCATTAGGCTTGGCTTCGAACTTTGGTATGTCTGAAGGCAACTTCGTCGGCATAGGGGGCCAACGTGGATCGTGACAAATAGGGTCATTCAACAACCTTTTCAAGTCTAGCAAATGCAAGATTGCCAGGAAAGGTAGTTTGGGTTGTTGGTGATAACCTGGGAAAAAGGGACCTGGAGTTTGATTGGCACTAGGTTTCCAGGAAAATTTCAGTTGCTGGCCTGGATTCTGGTAAAAACCATGGCCATGACCAATGTACAGATTCTGCGTGTGAGGAGACATCATTAGTTGATTCCCAAAATAGGACATAGATGATTGGGCATGCATTACATTCAGAGGACTTTGAGAAGGGTTGCCCCATGCTGATCCCATGGGGATAGGCATAGTACCTTGTCTGGGGTTCCATTGATTGTGAAAATAATTTCCCCAGATTGACATTCCTGACGAGGGAACGGATCCCTACCAAGAATTCCAAGGCCAAAACAACCTGCGTGTACCTACAAAAGCGCGAAAAAAGGAAAGTTGTTGATGGAACAAACAACTTTGGGTGAGTTAACTAAACCTTTCAGCCATTCATGTCCGAGTGTTCTACCAAATACCTAGCCTCTTCTAGCCTATAAAATAAGGGTTAGGGGTCCCATTTGGAGGAGGATAATCATAGTAAAGAAACTATACCCGATTACACATTCCCTTTGTCCCATCCCTTTAGCCATCCTTATGCAAAGAGAAATATAGAGTAAAGAAGTTGGAGGACATTTGAAGAGGGACCCAGGACCATGTTTGTGGAGCAGTGGCCAACTTCATCATTGTAATTTGATTTGTTGAAGTTAATAATAAATAAGTACTTTTCCCGTCCCACCATATGAGGTTTCATGGTTTAATGCATATATATATTGATTGAATCTCTAACCCATTAATCTGTAGATCAAATGCATGTGGAGTTCTTTGTTTTTCTTGTATGAATGCAGTTTAGCCTTGGGAGGAGAGCTGCAGCCAAAGAGTGATCAAGCGTGAAGAAGGATTGATATCAAACGCCCGAAATAAGGTATGTTCACTTGATCTTCTTAACTACATATTTGATTAAGAATAATGGGGATTAGGTCTGGGACGACAGTAGATAGTAGGAATCTTTAGGTCTTTTCTGCATGCATAATAAAACCCTAAATGCTAGTCAGTAGAGGGATTTCCCACTCACAACAGCGTAGGAACTTGGAACTAGAACTTGGCTTTCGGGATAAGTTCTTTAAGTCAAGTCAACTTTTATAAGAAAACATTGTTTTTCATGAGCTTCTCTTGGTTTTGAGAATAGTTTATTCTCTACTAAATAGGGGAAACCACATGAAGGTGGAAGCTCTAATTATGCCCCCCCCCCACCTCACATCACTCTTAATTTCCCCATACCCAATATGAAATAATAAAGAACATGTAAAATATTATATTATACAAAATAAAAACATATAAAGATCATCATATAACACACATACATGTATATATCATTCATCTTCTTCTTCATCAAAATCAACATCGTTGATTTCATATTCATCATCAACATATTCATTTCCCCAATACCCAATCTATCTAGATTCAACAACTATAATTAAAAACGACATTAAGATTACATTAAAGAAAAAAAAGATAAGAGATCTATAGTACAAATGACTCACCACATATAGGAATATCATTGATCTTTTTCTTCATCCAACTCATCATATTCTGTATCATCATCTGGTATTTCAGAATCATTATCGAATGGATTGTCCATACAAACATCATCATTAGTACTGTCATAATTTTCCATAATATCATCATCAGATATAGCATCATCGAGAACATTATCATCTACATCATATGGTCGATCAACTTCCTCTACTTCATCATCTGACGATACACAGTCTACCTCCTCATGTTCCTCTATATCACCTTCTAGTTCTTGAATATCATCTTCTTCCGGTACATTATACTTTATAGGCCTTCCTCTTGGATGATATCTAACAACAAACGACCAACCTGGTTTACCGGGAGCCTCACAATAGAATACCTGCTCACATTGGCTAGGAAGAAAATAACTTTCTAGACCCGGTTCAAATGTCCTTGTATTAACCATGGTAATACCATTGTCATGTTGAATAACAGTTCTTTCAGGATCACGTTCATTTATCCGTAAACGATACCATTTGACCTCAAACAGAATTATCTTGAAGGATTTGAAGTCACACTCGATTATATCATCCAAATTTCCATAATATCTATTTTCTGTTAGTCTTGGATGTTTTTCACTTCTATAAGAAACATTAGTGACTTGAAACACTGCAGTTATCCCTAAATCGACGGTTTTCTTCGTTTCGAAGAACATCATCTTCAATTCTATTCCATGCATGGTAATCCATAAACTGTGTTATGTTCTGACATTTAAATAGTCATTGCAGGTGTGGAATTATGGGAATATAACAAATAACCTTGTGAGACACCTTTTTTGTTAACTGATCAGTTCGATATCTACTGATTTCACATTGTGGGCAATTCGATTCAGATGCATATTGCCCATAATATATTATGTGATCATTGGGGCATGCATCAATAGCCTGATATTCCATTCCGATTTCTTTTAAAATGGCAGATAATTCTCGATATGTGCGAGGTAACTTATTTGGTGATGGTAAGAAATTATCACCTATCAACCTACAACAACAATATACAAAAAAAAAAAATCAATAATGAAAATTATATTAATCATTATAAATATTGCATCCTTAATTTAGACATCAATTGACATTGAAAATAAAATAAAATAAAAGTTCAAAATTCCATAAAATTGTAAAATTATGTTGCTTACCTTAGGATCTGTGTCATACATGTGTTTGACAAACCATTTGACACCTTCAAGTTGACCAACAACATTACAACAGAGAGAACACCTTTTTTTGTGCCTTCATATAGGGATTCAATGGCATTTTGAAGGATAGGTTTATCAAAAATATATTCATCATCATTGTCCTCATTACTGTCATCATTATCATCCTGCAAGTTGTCCTCCTCCATGTTGACATTATCATCCATGGGAGCATTAAAAATTTCTTGGATCAATCTATTTGTCCCATCATCATCAAATGTATTATTAAGACCATCATTTTCCATATGAATAACGTGATCACCATTATCCACACGATTAAGTTCATCTTGTTCTTCAGTATTATCTCTATGAAAACATCTCCTTCTAGGTGACATCACATTCTTAGGATGATTTTTCTTTAATAAAAACAATGGAAGCAATAAAATACAGTTAGAGTATATCAAAAATATTATTTTGAAAGATAAATTAAAAAAAAAACAATTAATGTATAATACCCTTAAAGATCTATAATAACTAATTACTTACCATGGGATGATATTCATTGCCCCCTTCAACGTGCCCATTCTCCCTATAATGTTTTTCAACTATTTTTAAAGGTAGTCCTCTTCCATTAAAACCCCTACATTCACAACAAGGGAAATAACATTTCCCATCACCATGAATCACCATGTGCCGCTTTAACATAACAAGCTCTCTTTTCTTGTCTGGAGTTGACATTGTAATTACCTATTACAACAAATCCATTGAAACAATATACATATAATATACAAATCTATTCAAATAATTTGTAATATATTTAGATATTTGTAATGAAAATTATACAGCATGTTCAGAAAAAATAAGGGACAAAGCATGAATCCTAAAAGCATGAAACATTAATAAGAGGAGGTGGATCTATTATCAACCAAAATCACACTATATAATATTAAGTCCCTAATAAAAATTAGGGTAGCTTTAGGGATACACAAGAGTACTGATGCCCAATATCAACAAAAAATCTACTGCTCTTCACTTCTAGTTGGTTCTTTTCCAACTCAAGGAGGAAACCCTAAATGTAAATTTACTAAGGCAAGGATACTTAGATATTCAAGAAGTTCCATGAAATATAAGAACAAAATTAGAGTGATTGTAGTTGAATCAATAATCTTTTTACTCTATCAAAAGTGGATAAACCATAAAATCTTTCTAAGGAGTTAAAATAAACCATAAAATTTGATTTAAGGAGTGAAGATAAACCATAAAATAGTTCAATAGCACCAAATTACTAAATCACACAGAAAATTTTTAAGTACTAACCTTCAAAATCTCAGCTATGTAGAGGCTGATCAATTCAATGTTTCTCTTCTTGAAAGAGAATTGAAATCAATATTTCATGAAAAACCAGAACACCATTGCATCAGAACACCCGAATGATTTTCGCAATTGTAGAAAATGATTGATGCAACTATAGCAAATTTGTCGTAATTGAGATATATATAGGATTGATTTGTCGTAAATGACTGTTGATTCTCACACGTGCCATTGTTGGTCTCTATAGCGACTAATTGGGGGTTGGTCGCTCTACCGACCAACTTTTGTCGTTAAAACGACCAACTTGGATGGTTGGTCACTAGTGACCAACATTTGGACCCCGAAAAAAAAAGTATATTTAGTCCAAAAAAAGAAAAAAAAAAGACGAAATTCTAAACTATCGTAATATTTCGTCATAATTTACGCCCAATGTAGTAGTGATGGAAATAAAATATAATTTTTTGTGCTTTGTGTGGGTCCAGACATCTCATAAGTACTCCCATAGGGTCTTTACAATACAGAATGTGGTCGACAAGACAATATCTGATTGCTTTGAGCTTTAAATATCTTGCCTTGCTCCTATGCATGCCATCAATAGGCTGCAATTCCTGTAGAAAATATATGACATCCTTGTACAAATGAAATCCTGCTAATGGGGGGTCTGCCTAAGCATTTGTATCAGACAGCTCAGCCTACATATGTTTTGAGAAGTTATTGGCGAAATTCACCCCCAAATCTTTGCAATTAGATTCAACTAGAAGCCTGGCTAAACCTTGACCTTTGATCAATTTGGTTGTCTTGATATCCAAATAAAATTCAAGGATTTTGGCAATCCATCAGCTCCTCCTCCCATCTATGTCTGGCTGAATGAGGATTTCCTTAACGACAGCTGAAGGGACGTATGCAATGACTTTTGATTGTAGGACATAGACTCTAAAAACCTTGAGAGATTTAACCAAAGCATATGCATGCTTCTCCATGATGTCATATTTCACTTCAACATCTCTCAATGCCCGACTGAAAAAGGCAATCAACTACTCCAACCCTTCAGGATTTTTCTACAAGAGAACAACCGTTATAGTGTTAAATGAAGAAAATGCGAAAATGAGGAAATCCTTTGAGTAATCATGACTAATAAGAATAGGTTCTTCATTCAAAGCCTTCTTTATTTGATCAAAGGAATTTCGAGACTCGACAGTCCATTTGACCTCGCTTCCTTTCCTCAATATGGCTGTTATAAGATTTACCATCTCAGCAAAGTTGGAAACAAACCTCCTCAGAGAATTATTTTTTCCCAAGAAAGATTGGACTTCTTTCCTGCATCTTAGGTGTGATAAGGTTTGGATTGCTTCAACTTTGTTGGGATCAATCTTGACTCTATCAGCTGATAATATGTGGCCCAACAAATTTCCTTCCTTCATGGAAAACAAAGACTTCTTGGGTTTTAAGGAGAGACCAAATGTTTTGCATTTCAGGAAAACCTACTTTAAATTCTCTCTGTGGTCTCTATCTGAACTGGAGAATACTGTAATGTCATCCAGATAGATGACCACAAACTTGTCCTTTTTGTTGGCAAATGTTAAATAGGTAGTGTAAGCTTGTCATTGATGGCAAGTACAGTAGTAATGATGGCTTGAGTACAGCAACGATAATCAATAGGCAAATAAAATATAAGTACGGGAAGATCGAATGATCGAAGGAAACATTGCTAAAATGATCGAAGGCCCGAGAAGCATTTCTGATCATTGGATCTCATTCAAAATTACCGAAAGAATGAGGGCCTTCAGATCAGAATATAGACAAGAAGAGAGTTGAACAGGAGGACAGATCTCAAACGTTAGATCCAAGCACAGGACCCGACCAGCATTGGATCAAGGAGAACCTGCACACCTTTTAAAGTATAACAAGGATTCCAGTCCTTGTCGGAGTTTTGGGGATCATGAGGTAAACATGTCAAAGATTATTGACATCAGGAATCCCGATATCGCGATATGTGAAATCACGATGTAATCTGAGTCGTCAGATCAATATCAAATCTGGATCGTCGATTCCAGTCCTTGTCGGAGTTTCAGGGATCGCGAGGTAAACATGTCAAAGATTATTAACATCAGGAATCCCGAAATCGTGATATGCGATATTACGATTTAATCGTAGCCATCAGATCAAGATAAGATTTGGACTGTCGATCCGACTCACATCAACAAACCACGTTAGCTAGGAACACGTGGCACAACAAGGTAATGACAAGTGTCAGATTGATTCAACGTTCCAAGAAAATGTAATTCACAAATCGAGGTGACACGTGGAAGTTATTTAACACATGTGACGTCAGCATACTTACACCATGTCGGAGTTTCGAGGATCGTGTGTTGGAGATGTCAAAGAAGCAATGCAACAAGAATGCTGATTTCGCGATATGCGAAATTGCGATGCAATCGCAGCCATAGAATCAAGCTTAGATCTGGACCGTTGATCTAACTCCATATCGGGGTTTCAGGGATCGCAACATGGAGAGGCAAGTAAACAATGCAACAAGAATGCCGATTTTGCGATATGCGAAATTGTGATGCAATCGTAGCCGTTGAATCAAGCTCTGATTAGGACCGTTGATCCCACGCCATTATGGGGTATCAGGGATCGTGACTTGGAAAGTCGAGATGCCACATCTCCAGATCCACGAAACACAAATTCCCAAAAAGCGCTTTTTGCATAGGCGCTTGGTTATGACCATAGTCACATTGGGGAAGGAGCTAGTGTAGAAAAGATCTGTATCGAGGTTTCGGAGATCGCGACTTGAAGTGTCAAAAACACTTGGGAATAGGAATTTCGAAATGCCAAAACCCGATTTAAAGGCAATATTAATAAAGTTCATCCAACAACACAAATAAACCTGAAGGAGATCGGAGGGCTACTGTAGCATGACATAGTATAACTGCCAGAAACCACTGATGGTTCCAGCCAGAGGACTCGAAGACACATGGGATAATTGACAGAGAAGGTGAAGAGCCATTGGGAATCTTCAAGAGGAATGAATATGTTCGTGAAGGCGATTGACAACTAGATGGGCATTGAGGCCTGTAACTAAAACAGAGAAGGTGAGCTCGACTGTCACAGAGAAGACGAAGAGTCTCAACTGCCAGAGAGGCTAAGGAATCTCAGCATAACACCCAGTGATGCTGAACGTGTGGGAAAACAGCCAGATAAGCTGAAGATTCATGATGATGATCACGCAGAGTACTTGAGATGTGGAGGAGATTGGCGCAGTATGAGCATGCAGAGGAATGGCGAATATTGCATGCAGAAGATGCACATAAGCTATATATACACAATACAGAGAAGAGAAGAGGTCGCTGTCACTATTGGAGTTTGTTGTGGTTGTTGTTGGTGAAGGTGATTCGTGTGTTAAGAAGGATCAGATTGCAGCAGGTGAATTGCATAGAAGAGGAACTGTGGAGTGAATGGACATGGCGCACAAAGCATAAAAATCAGAAGAACAAAAAGTGCAAGTCAACTGTGCAGAAAGGAAATGAGGCAGACAGAGAAATGAATTGCAGGAGAATAGTGATGAGTCTGGTAAGCCATTGTTGAACATCATATCACTGTAATAAGTTTCAGTAGCAAAGATTTATATTTTAGGGAGGTTGGGAGGTGCTAGGGAGGACTGTTGTCCTCATAGGTTCAAGTGGGTGCTTGAACACAGGGAGTTGGTGCTTCCTTCTAGTTGGTGCTAGAGAAACCAGGGAGTTGGTGCTTCCTTCTAGTGGGTGCTAGAGAAAATAGAGAGTTGTTTCTCTCAGCAAGTTGCATATTGCAAAACAGAGGTTGTAGCATCATTATGAGTTGGTTCTCATGTGTATGATAATGTAAAGAATGTAACTATTACTTATCAATATAAAGAAAAAAAGGTTTTTACCCTTGATGGGTTTCCTCAGGAAATATCTGTCTCTGTGTATCACATGTGTGTGACTGATGCTGAATGTGCCTTTGTTTATCTCTCTTCATTATTGTGATCATCATTGAGTGCCTTGTAAAGATTTTAAAAGAAGCATAATTGTTTAAGCACGGTAACAACTAAATCACCCCCCCTCTCAGTTGTCCAACAATTGGTATCAGAGCTGGACCCTTTTAACTAAGGGTAGATCCTAGAACTTAAACATGTCAAGCCATGAAGGAAATTCAACCAATAAGGCCCCTCTATTCAATGGAACAAACTTTGCCTTATGGAAAGTTAGAATGAGAACCTACATCATGGATTTAGGTGCAGAAGTCTAGGATGTGGTAGATACTGGTTATGTAAAGCCAGTAGTTCTAGCTAATAAGGATGAAAAACTAGAATTTAGCTTCAACGCTAAGTCCATGAATGCTATCTTGAGTGGGCTTGTAGAAGAAGAATTCGTAAAAGTTATGCACCTAGGAACTGCCAAAGAAATGTGGGACAAACTCATTAACATTTATGAGGGTAATGAGAAGGTAAAGGATGCAAAGCTTCAAACCTACAGAATACAGTTTGAACAGCTGAAGATGAAGGAAG
>ML785659.1:99086-131173 GCA_009831015.1 Picea engelmannii | reverse complement strand
AATTCATTGTGATAACACAAGTGCCATCAGTGTGTCTAAAAATCCTGTCCTCCACTCCAAGACAAAACATATTCCCATAAAATATCATTTTATGAGAGAGCAGGTCACCAATCAGATTGTTCAGGTCCATTACATTCCCACTATAGAAAAAATTGCAGACATCTTTACTAAGCCCCTAGCCAAGACACCGTTTGAATATCTCAGACAGAAGCTAGGTGTCATTTCGTTTCACACCTAAAAGAGTACATCTTGTTAGGGAGAGATTTGTATTGTTTGAATATCTAATGCCTCCTAAAATTACTGCAATATCTCAGGGGAAGCATGCCTCTTCTTTGACATTGATGTCAAAGGGGGAGAAAATAATCTGGATGCCTTAGTTGCCATCAATGCCAAAGGGGGAGATTGTTGGCAAATGTTAAACAGGTAGCGTAAGCTTGTCATTGATGGCAAGTACAGTAGTAATGATGGCTTGAGTACAGCAGGAATAATCAACAGGAAAATAAAATATAAGTCCGGGAAGATCGAATGATCGAAGGAAACATTGCTAAAATGATCGAAGGCACAAGAAGCATTTCTGATCATTGGATCTCATTCAAAATTCACGAAAGAACGAGGGTCGTCAGATCAGAATATAGACAAGAAGAGCACTGAATAGGAGGAAAGATCTCAGACGTTAGATCCAAGCGTAGGACCCAACCAACATTGGATCAAGGAGAACCTGCACACCTTTTAAAGTATAACAAGGATTCCAGTCCTTGTCGGAGTTTCAGGGATCGCGAGGTAAACATGCCAAAGATTATTGACATCAGGAATCCCTATATCATGATATGTGAAATCATGATGTAATCTGAGTCGTCAGATCAAGATCAAATCTGGACCGTCGATTCCAGTCCTTGTCGGAGTTTCAGGGATCGCGAGGTAAACATGTCAAAGATTATTAACATCAGGAATCCCGAAATCGCGATATGCGATATTACGATTTAATCACAGCCGTCAGATCAAGATAAGATCTGGACCATCGATCTGACTCACGTCAGCAAACCACGTCATCTAGGAACACATGGCACAACCAGGTAATGACAAGTGTCAGATTGATTCAACATTCCAAGCACATGTAAGTCACGAATTAGGGTGACACGTGGCAGTTATTTAACACATGTGACGTTATCAGACTTACACCATGTCGGAGTTTCGAGGATCGCGTGTTGGAGATGTCAAAGAAACAATGAAACAAGAATGCAGATTTCGTGATATGTGAAATTGTGATGCAATCACAGCCGTAGAATCAAGCTCAGATCTGGACTGTTGATCTAACTCCATATCGGATTTTCGGGGATCGCAACACGGAGAGGCAAGTAAACAATGCAACAAGAATGACGATTTCGCGATATGCAAAATTGCGATTCAATCATAGCCGTTGAATCAAGCTCTGATCAGGACCGTTGATCCCACGCCATTACGAGGTATCGGGGATTGCGACTTGGAAAGTCGAGATTCCACATCTCCAGATCCACGAAACATGAATTCGCGAAAAGCTCTTTTTGCATAGGCGCTTGGTTATGCCCATAGTCACATTGGGGAAGGAGCTAGTGTAGAAAAGCTTTGTATCGAGGTTTCGGAGATCGCGACTTGAAGTGTCAAAAACACTTGGGCATAGGAATGTCGAAATGCCGAAACCCAATTTAAAGGCAAGATTAATTAAGTTCATACAACGGCACAAATAAACCTGAAGGAGATCGGAGGGATACTATAGCACGACATAGTATAACTGCCAGAAACTAGTGATGGTTCCAGCCAGAGGACTCGAAGACACATGGGATGATTGACAGAGAAGGTGAAGTGCCATTGGGAATCTTCAAGAGGAATGAACATGTTCGTGAAGGTGATTGACAGCTGGATGGGCATTGAGGCCTGTAACTGAAACAGAGAAGGTGAGGTCGACTGTCACAGAGAAGACGAAGAGTCTCAACTACTAGAGAGGCTGAGGAATCTCAACATAACACCCAGTGATGCTGAACGCGTGGGAAAACAGCTAGATAAGCTGAAGAGTCATGATGATGATCACGCAGAGCACTTGATATGTGGAGGATATTGGTGCAGTATGAGCATGTAGAGGAATGGCGAATATTGCATGCACAAGATGCACAGAAGCTATATATACATAGTACAGAGAAGAGAAGAGGTTGTTGTCGCTATTGGAGTTTGCTATGGTTGTTGTTGGTGAAGGTGATTCATGTGTGAAGAAGGATCAGACTGCAGCATCTAAATTGCATAGAAGAGGAATTGTGGAGTGAATGGACATGGCACACAGAGAATAAAAAGAAGAAGAACAGAAAGCGCAATTCAAGTGTGCAAAAAGGCAATGAGGCAGACAGAGCAACGAATTGCAGGAGAACAATGATGAGTCTGGTAAGCCATTGTTGAACATCATATCACTATAATAAGTTTCAGTAGCAAATATTTATATTTCAGGGAGGTTGGGAGGTGCTAGGGAGGACTGTTGTCCTCATAGGTTCAAGTGGGTGCTTGAACACAGGGAGTTGGTGCTTCCTTCTAGTTGGTGCTAGAGAAACCAGGGAGTTGGTGCTTCCTTCTAGTGGGTGCTAGAGAAAATAGAGAGTTGGTGCTCTCAGCAAGTTACAGCTTGCAAAACAGAGGTTGTAGCCTCATTATGAGTTGTTTCTCATGTGTATGATAATGTAAAGAATGTAACTATTACTTATCAATATAAAGAAAAGAGGTTTTTACCCTTTATGGGTTTCCTCAGGAAATATTTGTCTGTGTGTATCACATGTGTGTGACTGATGCTGAATGTGCCTTGTTTATCTCTCTGCATTATTGTGATCATCATTGAGTTCCTTGTAAATATTTTAAAATAAGCATAATTGTTTAAGCATGGTAACAACTGATTCACCCCCCCTCTCAGTTGTCCAACACTTTTCTCCAATGAAAGCGATATCCATGGCTCTTTGAAAAGTCACCCCTACGTTCATCAATCCAAAGGGAATTTTGGTATACATGAATGTACCCCAAGGAGTGGTGAAGGTTGTCTTTTCTTTGTCCTCAGGAAGGACCGAGATCTGATTGTATCCTAAAAAGCCATCAATCATGGATATCCTTGATGCACCAGTTACCCTTTGTAATATGTGTTCCATTTTTGTTAAGGGGTAATTGTCTTTCTTTGAGCTCCTGTTCAGGTTCCTGAAATCGACACAAAGTTTGATTTCCCCACTCTTCTTTCTTACCAGGACCAAGTTGGCCACCCACTCAGAATATATCAAATGGACAATGATTTGGGCATCCAACAACTTCTTGACTTCCCTTTCCATAATAGGTAGGAGCATAGGATTTATCTATCTCAATTTATGCCTAAATGGTTTGGCCTCTTCCTTTAGTGGAATCTTATGCTCAATGAAAGATGTGTCATATGTTCTGATGTCTTCATAGGTCCAAGAAAAAACATCATTGAATTTATTTAATAACTCAATATACTTGGCCCTCTACTCTTTTGACAAGCTACTTGACAGCTTGACATACTTAGGGTCTTTCTTTGTGCCAGTATTGCATTCGGCTATGTCAACATCATCAAGCGGCCTTTGAGCTTTCACTGCCACATCATTACTGTCAAATATACTTTCCAAAGGGACTAGTCCCTTTGGAATGTGATTTCTTGGCAACTGCACAATACGATGATTAACAATTTTCTTCAGAAATACATCAACATGTGAGTCTCTTTGAGAATCAGAATCCTGGTCTATGTGCAATGCAGAAAATTCGTCAACAGCTTCTAGGCACTTATAGATATCAAGATCATCCTCGAATACCTTCCAATGCTTGACGTTTTTAGGTATGCAGGGTTTGTATTTTATTTATATATCATACTTGATCTTGGGTGACAAAGGGAATCTGAAGTTTCTTGCCGAAACAGCCAAAGATTCAGCCACTATATTCTCCTCTCTTGGGATGAATGAAATGTTGAAATCCAAGAAAAAAATGTCAATTAAATACCACACTTCATTCTTATAATATTCAAGCCTCAGATGCTTGGCCTGGTAAATATTTCTAACTTGGTTTACCACCAGTTCGGCATCCCCAAACAAAACTATCTCTTTGATTCCCATGTCCTTTGCGGCCCTAAAACCCAACATAAGAGCTTCATACTCTGCTATGTTATTGGTAGCTTCAAATTCTAGCTTATAGGACAGATGTATGGCTTCTCGGGTAGGCGAGATAAAAACTATTCCAGCTCCAACACTTTTCTTGGAAAATTCTCCGTCAAAGAACATTTTCCAAACAGGTCCAGTGGATGGGGAATTTCATGAGAAGCGGTGGACTTCTTTCTAAGTTTAAGAGGAGGCTCGAGAGCATCAATGAACTATAATAAGCTGGATCTTAAATCAGTGTAAAGTGCGAAGATAGGATGGTTGTTGGGGTTTGTTTCATCTCTGATCATATAGGCCAACTAAGCTTCTCTGTATAGTCTTCTATGCTCCCCCCAAACACAAGAATAGTGGCATATGTGAGGTCCATTTGCAGGGTTCCCCCAAATCTTTTTATCCAAGATATTGAAAAAAGCACGCCAAACTTGGGGGGAACATCCGCCACTACAATGTCCATGACCATACTTTTCATAGGAAGCTGAAACAAGGTCACGACTAGGTATTTGATCACCCCAAGGCATTGCACCCTCCTAGATTCAAATGAATACAAGTCATGGTAGGCTTTTTTGATTTCTAGTCCCAACTCTTCCATGACAGTTTTGGGCATGATATTATGGGAATCCCCTGAATCCATAAGCCAATTATGAAACACCTTTTCATGCATGTTCAATGAGGTATATAAGGGAGGGGATGAAACATCTCTGTCTTCTACCATAGGAACTAGGATGACTGTTGGTTTTTCATCTTGCAAATTGATTGAGTCTGAGGGATGAGATGAGGGTGCAGGATACAATATCTTAGAGAGGCTCCTTTTGAAATCTTCGTGTTTGACCAGCTTTGAAAGATGTACAGGGATCCTAATTTTATGGATTTCATGCTCAAAGTTAAAACAGGAAGGGGGTTTCATAATTTATTTTACCTCTGAGACTGGAGTTTTTACCACTGGAGAAGGGGTTTGAACTTCCTTACCTTTTCTTTTGTCTGCTACATATTTAGTGGGCTTCTCCTCTTTGATAGGATGTTCAAGAATATCAGGTGCTCCTTCCTTTTTCTTGGATCTGAGGTTATATCTATTCAGGATGCTACTAGCCTTATTTGCCTTGCTTACCTCATTTAGCTGACTGTCCATGAGAGACTCCTTGTATGATGATTGAGTCAAATGAGAAAAATAGGAGGTTTCTCCAAGACAATGGATTTTTGGGTCACTATCTTCTTCCCCTTCTCCATCATCAGTCACAAGATTATTTTGGAGAGGGGTCTGGATTTTCTGATCATCTCTATCTATGTTCCTTTGTTCCCTTTGCATAATATGAGGAGCAGTATTATTCGGCCTCTTGAAGCTAGCTCTACTATCAGTGTTTTGGGGATTTATGTATGTTTGCTTCCCCTCTAATTTCAACATTTCCATCCTTGCTGAAAGTGATTTTAGCAACTTGATCACTTCATCCATTTGAGGGGGGGCATCGGATGAACTGGAGGTTGAAGCTTCAAATCTTCCCCTTCCTCGGTCTTTATCCACCTTATTCCTAAGTCGGTCGATTGCCAATATGTTAGAATCTACTTCCAGGGTTGCATCTTGCATATGCACTAGGGAGGTATCTCTTCTCTCTCTTAACAATATGCAAAAGTCTAGTTCAAAAGCATTTTCATAGGTAATTTTGGCAGAGGCCTCAGTGGGATTTATCTCAACAGGGATCTTATTGTACATTTTGTTGATTCTTTTGGAGAAGTCAGAGACAGACTCTCCCTCTTTCCTCTTTAGGGACCCAAACTCCATGATATAATACATGAAATCCTTTTTATCTCCCCATTGTCTCAAGAATATGTCATCTAAGACATTAATCCCAACAATGGATCATGGAGCCAGGGTCCGGAACCACTTTTTGGCCTCTCCATCAAGACTGCGAACAAAAACCCTCATCCATACATATTTTTTTTCAATGACACAATTATCAACAAAACTATAGAAATCTATGAGGTGCTCTTCTGTGGTGATGCCTCCCTCCCCCATGAACTTAAGCAGCTGTTTAAGGTAGCCACCAGCTGGTAGAGCATTGAGGGGTTGAGGTAACACAAGAAGGGCGTATCTGGCAACTACAATAGAGTCCATTCTATTTCCTGGGGGATTAGCTCCTGCCATGGGAGTGTGAACAGAAGGAGAACCAGGAGGGGATGGGTTTTAGATAGGGAATGCTAGAATTGTAGCGCTAGGAGAAAAATGAAATAGCTAAGGATTCGAGGAAAAGGATACAAAGATTTGGGAAACAAAGGTTTCTCTTTCAGCGAAAATAGTCACTTTAACAGGAGGAGGGGTGGTAAAGCCTGTAGTAGGAAAATATTTTGAGGCATTGGGTCTAAACCACAATATGACTCCAGGGGAGAGAGGAGTGACAAGGATTTCCCTCTCCAATCCCAGACCAGGAGGGGAAAAATCAACAGGAACACTCCCAAAATTTAAAGTTCGAGAAACTCCAGCAGAAGGTATAATAGAAGAATGAGATGTGGAAATTGGATTTCCTATAGGAGAACATTGAAAATCATCAGAAATACTTGGTTTAGTAGCAGAGGTACCTCCATGAAGGGCCTTTCCCTTTCTTATAATTTTCTCTGGGTCGACTTCAGGTATCATTAAAGGCAGCTATGGAGTATACCTCGTATGTATTCTTCTGGAAGCCATAGCTGGAATAGTGGAGTCACCAGTGGATTCACCCCGATGGAGTCACCATAGTAGAGTCTCTAGGTGCATAGTTGCAATATTTGATGTACTAAGTTCTAATGAACCTTCAGAACCAGTAAGCTTTGTCATTCTATCTGAGGGAAAATATTCAATTTCATCCCCGACAACAGCACCAAAAATGTTAGAACCATAAGTCACATCTAGATTGCTGCAAAGATAAGCATAATACCCATCAGTGTTTAGGTGGATGTTGGTTTAAATGGGTGGAGGTCAATGGACAAAAATCGGCACTAGAATGATCTTACAACACAAAACAAGACAAGGAATGCACTGGGAAGTGAGGGCCACATTAACTTTAGTGAGTGGATTAAGTTTAAAAGCGAGCAAAGGGAAGACTTGGTGAGAAAATGATAACAAGAATGCTATGGGAATCTGACCTTCCAACAACTTGAAATAAGATAAAATCGGGCTCGATGATGATTTCGAGCTCATGTTTCAGACACTGAAATGTGCCCAAATGACACAATTCCAACTGCATGATGATCAAACCTCCATGGGAAATTTTTCTTTAACTATCATCTTTGTAAGAGCACATGTGACATATGATTGGGCATGTGTGCCAATCTCCTTCCTTTTTTAATACCATGACAACTTAGGAAGAGTAGGTGATCTAAGTGGATCTAGCTAGTTATCCACCTTTTCCACTGAATCAACATTTTCAATCATGTGGTTTTGATAAACAATGATATTCACCCTTTTGATGGGGAATGTAATGTAATTCCATTTCCATTTGTTAATTACAACCATCATATGTACATGACTAAAACGTTAATGCACTTGATCCTATTATAACTCCATAGTTAAGCCCGTTTGGGCTAGAGTAGTACTGGGATGGGTGACCTCCTAGGAAGTCCTAGTATTTTACATTCCTATGGAATTTTGTAAACTTAAACCAATTCATCGCACATGAATTATGGTAATTATTCTCCTCTCACTCTCTCATATATAATCAAGGTGAAGGATATTCTTTGAACATGCAATGGAGTGTGATGTAATTCTTATTGTAAATGAGTGTAGTTGACATCTCTTTATGTTTAGAGATAAGCTACCACCATTCTAGCCCAATTGTCTTCTACACTATTATGTTATTCATTAATAGAAGTTGGGTATCATTCTTCTCTATTTGATTTAGTTATTATTCCATAGCCTTGACCCAATGTTTATCATTTCTGTCTTCCTCAAAATTACTTGGTTGAACTATGGACAATAATGAAAAATGTCCTTGTTCAGGTGTATGTTCTTTCTTTCTTCTTTTGGTTTCTACTCTGATACTTCTATCTCCAATGATTTGTTCTAGTGGATGATTCTTTTAATCCCAGTGGTTTGGTGTCCTAGAATGTTTCTGAAAATATTGTTGGTTGTTTTGTTCTTGTTCTGTTTCTGGTTGCATCTATTCTTGTTCTTCTTCTTCTTGCTTTAGTTCTTCATTTTCATGTTCTTCAAATATATTTGAATTTCTACTTTATTTCTTGGTCTTCAACAAGTCTGTTTCTTCAAATTATACATTGATGCTTTCCACTATATTGTTGAGACTTATATTGTAGCACTTATATTATTTGATTTTGCATGAGTACCCAACAAATATGCCTTTTTCCACCCAAGAGTCAAATTTTCTAATTTTCTTGTCTTCCCTTTTTTTGCAACACTTGCTTCCAAACACTCTAAAGTGCTTGAAATTTGTTGGTATTCCTTTCCATAACTCATATGGAGTCTTATCACTATTACATATGATCAATCATCTATTCAAGATATGAACATTTGTATGCATTTATTTTCCCCAAAAGATATCCCTTCTCTTGGATTCATTTAACATGGTTCTGGCCATTTTTTGTACAACTCTAATTTTCCTTTCAACAGCTCCATTTTGTTGAGGTGTTCTATATGTTGAGATTTGTCTTTTTATTCCTTGTTCTTCATAGAAAACCATGAATTATTTTGAATTAAAATCACCTCCATTATATTATCTTAAGCGTTTGATTTTCAAATTAGTTTTGTTTTCAACAAGTTCCTTGAATACCCTGAAAAATTCAAAATCTTCTGACTTTTTCTCGAGTAAGCAAACCCAGGTCATTTTGGTGTAGTCGTCAATGAGTAGCATGAAGTATTGTTCACCATCCAATCCTTTTGTTCTCATGGGCCCACATAAATCAGTGTGTACAATATCGAATGGTTTTGTCATAGAGTATTCCTTTTTCTTGAATTCAACTTTTGTTTTTTTCCATGCTGACAGTGCTTCCACATAGTATTTGTTGGCTTTGTAATTTATTGCATTTCTCTTACAACTTACTTCTTGATGATATTTATAAGTTTATCAAAGTGTATATGGCCCATTCTCCTATGTTGAATCCAAATTTTATCTTCTTTTCCCAAACAACATATTTCTTGCTTGATCTCATCTAAGATGTATATGTTGTTTGGAGTCCTTGTTGTTGTTGCCACTAGTATTCCCAATCATTCTTTACTTATTTCACATTATTTTGAATTGAATATAAGTGTGTGTCCCTAATCACACATTTGGCTCACACTTAGCAAATTATGCTTCATATTTTCATCAAGTAGGACATTTTATGTCAAAATATCTTTATTTCCCAGATTGTTTGTGCCTTTTCCTATAATTTTGGCTGAGTTACTATTGCCAAATGTGACAAGACCCTCTTTTTCTTTCTTTAATGTTACAAATATGTTTCTGTCTCCAATATTATTCTTTAAGCATCCACTATCAATATACTAATGGCTTATTCTATTTTTGGATTTTAAGGAAAACCCACATTCCTCAACCTTCAAATATTCTTGCTTCATTTTCCAAGCTCTCTATTGTTCCCCTATATGATTGAAAGGAACATGCCTAGTTTCCCTTGAATAAACTATCAAATCACTTCTGAAATTTATGGCTATATGTCCAAAATTGTTACATTTGTAGGATTCAATTTCATAATTCAAAGCACCAAAAATGTTATAATTTCTTTCAATCACCTCACAAGGCATTCTAGGATATCTTCCCTCATAACGATTCTTGGGATTTTCATAGCTAATTTTGTTATAGGTGTTGCTATGCTTTTCATAGGCTCTATAATTTATGGCTTTATGCCCAAAATTATTGCAATAATAACACAAGTCAAGAAAAATATTTTGGTACCTAAATGTGCGTGGTCTTATAGTTGGTGTTGTTCTTCTGAAATCATGATCTTCTTCTTGGGTATTCTTCATTTTTGGTTGTTGATTCCATGTTCCTTTGAATGCACGATCTTCTTCTTGATTCTTCTTTATTTCTGGTTTCTATATGTCCTCCTTTAGAGGCTTGCATGCTTCTTTCTTGATGGAACCCTTGATATTATCTGCATAACTTATTTCATCTACATAATTTCTTGTCATCATAGAGCTTGAACCCTCACCACTGTTATTTTTTTTGTATCCAAGTCCATACTTGTCATAGAATAGTTTTTTGATGCTGATAATTTCATCTAGTATTTTGGTGCTATTGCCAAAATTTAGTTGGATGTCCTTTTGTAGTTATTTTCTTAGTTAGACTATTTTAGCTTCTAGATTCTCTATTATTTTATTCTTTTATTCCAATTGTCTCTTGAGTGTTTATTCAATCACTTTGGCTTCTTCCAATTGAATCTTTAGATCTATGATATTCTTCTTGGCTTCTTTAGAATTTTTTCTAGGGTTTTGAAATCCTTCCTTCAGATTACTTAGCTCTTCTTTGAGAGACTTGTTTTTCTTCCTTGATATTCTTATATCACTTAAGGCATTGATCAATTCTTCCTCGATATTTAATTTCCCTTCTTCTTCATTGTGTCCTTCATTATTTTTTAGTAGTTTCCTCTTGAATCTCTAAATCCATGAAGAGTACTCTTCTTGATTCACTGTCACTATCATCATCTTCATCAGATGAGGAACTATCATCTTTTGAATATAGGATTTTGTTTTTTTAAATATTCCTTTATTTCTTTCCTTGTCTTTTTTCTGATATTTCTTTTTCTTTCTTAGGAACGTCTTCTTCATCACTATATGAAACCATTGCATAAGGACATTTGGAAGAAAAATGGCCTACTTTACGACATTTAAATCATTTGAAAGGAAACTTACCTTTGTACTTATTGCTCCCTCTTTTAAGTTTTCTCACAAAGTTGGATTCTTCTTCATTGTATGAATCATCACCATTGTTGGATAATGCAGTAGAAATCCTCCCCCTGCTATCACAGTTCATTCAAAACAAAATGTTTCTTCTTTTTTTGTGTAATAGGAATCATGACTCCCGTAAATATTCTTCATCATTGCCACATTTTCCTTATTTTCACCTACTCATGTTACAACCCCTAGGGTTGTATCGCTGTTCCCACATATCCATGTTTTCTTCCCTGTAGCACCAAAAACAATGTTACAGAATCACCAGTCTATTGTGTATTCACTTGTTGCAACTCGCCTTCTATTGCAATTCATCTTCTGTCGGAAATCACCTATTGTTGCAACTCACATACTGCTACAACTCGCTCCAACTCATATTCTGCTAAAAACAACATTTTTCTACAACTCACCCACACCTACGACTACAACACACATCATTCTGTTGCAACCCGTCTCTCACAAGATATCTGTGTTATGACAAATCCTTTTTCTACATATCAATAATTCTTACGATGAAACACCCATTCTATTATAGTCCCCCGTTGCAACACATATCTGAGTACATGCCATTGGTTTCAATGCACCCATGCTGCAACTCGCCCTTTATGAAATACATATATTTTTATAATATTCCTGCACCTATTTTTGCAACAGATGTTTTCCCACCTATGTTCAGTAGTAACACGTCCATGCTGCAACTCGTCTCTATTGCACATTGTCTCCTTTTCTGCAATACATCTCTATCGATAATATATCTTCTTTTACATAACGGCTCTGATGTGGAAAATTTCTTGCTGCAACACATAACCCACACTCGGGACAACAACTTCTATTCACATATTCTGTACTCATGCATAACCCTTAATGATCGTATAACTAGAGCAGTCATTATCCATGTGGAAGAGCACAAATTACAACATGACCTTCCACAGACTCATGCTACCTGCATGGCATTATAATACATGAATATTTTCTACGAGATTACTCATTCAAGCAAGACATTAAATCGTACACAATTATGTCAAGAGCACAACACATAAAATCCTAAATGAATTCATTCATACACACACAAAAAGATTAATTTTGCAACAATGATTCTTTTATTCATAATACAAGTTACAATACAATGGCTCAATGGCCATATATTATCTTACAATATCTATTGGGTTTCCAAGCCATAGGCCATGGAAACCTCAACCACTTCTCTCTCCCCTATCACACGATCTCTCCTCCTCTCCATTCTGCAAGCTCTCCCATCAATATATTTGATGTTGTGTTTTATTCTTTCTAGAAATTGTTCGCTTCAGCTTCCCCAACACCCTTCATCCCTTTCATATTATAGCCTCTAATTTATCCTCTCACCAATGAATCATCGCTTGTTGTGCATTCTTCCATCTTCATCCCAACAATCTGCTCCTCCTTCAACACGTCTACAACTGTTCCTGTAAAAACTTGTCGTCTATAGTGTAACCATCCATTCACTTTTCCATTCTATAAAAATACTCCAAACTTCCCCAATGCTGCGAATCTACAACATTATTATGATTTGCAACATTTTTGTTACTCTGATCAGTCCAAATTCTAAAACTCTGTAGCATTCCATCAATCTGCACCACTGTTGTTACTCCCAACAATCTATCTCATTCACATCTTGTAGTAACCAATCATTGATGTAATAACTCTATCATGTCCTCATAATATCCTTCAACATGTTATCCCTGAGATGATCAGTGTGATATTGCATCAGACTCCTTAGGTTTCAAGAAATCATGTCCTCATGCTATGAGGTAAATCATATGCATCTACAACTGTCTAATGCAACTCCATCAATGTTTCACTCTTAACTCTATAGTCCTCGCTACTGTACACTTCAATATGCAAGACATCTTCCTCTGTTGCACACTATTTCTTTCAACTCTTTGTTATCATCAATCCACAACAACACAATGATATTCTTGTCATAGAGATCTAGAATTTCATCTCTTTCCTGTTGTAACTCAACTTTTTACAGCAGCTCAACTTCTGGTACTACTACCTTCTCTATCTCTCTTTGTTCATTACCACAAGCACTAATCAAGTTCTTTTCAGTCATGAAACACCGACATAATTGGATCTGAGTCATGTCCAATATAGGACATCCCACTTCCCTTTTTCATACAATGTACAAAGTTCCTTCAGTGAATCCAACCACTCATGGTTGAAACTACACAACATGGAGTCACAGGCTCCCATGTTACACCTCCCTTGACTCAATCCACATCACCTACACAACTCAATCTGATTCATGTTCAATCTAGGACACCCAACTACCCTTTTTCATGTAGTGTACAAAGTGCCTTCGGTGTAGCCAAACACTCATACTCGAAACTACAAAACATGTAGTCACATGCTCCCATGTTACACCTTCCTTGACTCAATCCACAACCATACACAGAATACCTCAATCGGTGATTCTGTCGATGTGTACACATTATTGAAAATTACTAGAGACAACTTTCAAGAGTCTTCTTCTTCTCTATACAACACCTTCACGCTCGGTCCTCAACAACCTTCACCCTTCTGCAACATGTCTTCTTCCACATGAGATTTTAAATCTTCTCCTATATTTGTCAACAACATCTTCATCAAATTCCTCATCTCTCATATTGTATGCTATCCGTATTCAACTCCATATTTTTCATCATTCTTCATCTACATGACATCATCCTCTTCATCGCATGTAACCTTTGTAACCTTTTTAGTTTCCTTTTCCTACACAGATATCATTCTACTGCATCTTATTTTCATCCAAGCACATCCACTTCCATCTGCAGCCACAAATTTCTTTCTTTCTACAAACAAGAAAATAACATATTAAGGGAAAACAAAAATTTCCATATTTTCTCTCTCCTTTTCTTTGTTACATTTGACACACCCACATGTATCTCTATCTTCTATTGTTGTAATTTTTTTGCATCTTTGTTCTTCTTAAATTCATGTATACTCAAAATCCTATAGTCACCATTTGGTAACAATGCACCCACTGCGACCAATATGTTCCTTAGAACATATGAGCCCAGTCTCTAGTCCAGGAAACCTTTTGACTGTATTACTCTCGAATCCACACTTGGTCATTTCCAGTGACCATGCCTTCATATATAATGAATCTTCTCATGACCCACTCTACCTCATTCATTTCGAGATAATAGTCATGGATAAATTTGACCACAGCTACCATCCATTTCTATAATTTATTTATCTCAGAGACTTCTTCCTTTTCAACAACAACATTCTGAACTTTGCTTCATACAATTTTATGTTCCTTGCTATCTTTTCCCATTTCAGGCTTTATCTTGACATCTGCTACTACTCCATTGTCTGTATTCTAACTCTCAATTTGTGTACCTCATTAACCTTCTCACCTTCATGAATAAATCGTTGAGAGTTATTTTATGGCCCTCAGCCAGACTACACTTCACATGCCCTTTCTTCGACATTGTCTCCTATCATTCTTCCTTTAGCAACACAAACTAAAACCACACCAGGGATGATTTTAAGGATGGCAATTTATTTTAAAATGTAGAAACCTTGGTTAATCTTACTAATACTTCATATTCCAACTATAAAATGTTTGGCAATATTTTTGTACAAATATTCAAATTTCTAAGTATTTTATATAGTTTGTATAAAATTTTGGCAATTTTAAGTTAAAATAATTTTATCCTATAAAATTTGGGGGAATCATTTTTAGTATAGAGAATGGTTTTTTGGGAGATAATGTGGAAAATTATCCCATGAGAGAAATTTAGACCCTAAAATCATCCCTTAACCACACTCGCATAGGTCTTCTTGCCTTGTAGTTTCTTCCATCCTAGATTTGAACCACTACTCTAATATCTTCTCACATTGTTTCATCTTTTTGAACCACTACTCTAATATCTTCTCACATTCTTTCATCTTATATCCAAACCATACTTTTATATCTTTTCACATGCTTTAATCTCATATTTGAAACATTCTTTGATTATTCTCACATTCTTTAATTCCATAATTGAACCATGCTCTGATATCTTTTCACATTCTTTCACCCCAGAGTTGTGCCAAGCCCTGATACCACTTGATGAAATGGACATCTACCCCCTACCATCAGAGTCTGTTCACAACACAAGATTTCTTGTTTGTGTGCGTAATGTTATCACCATTAAATTTTTTGTGTGAAACCGATATTTCAAGACTTATCTAGGTGCTAAATTGGTTGGAAGTCTGATAAATCAAGGGAGGGACTAAATCTAGTAGGAGAAGGATAAATTTGGTGGGAGCGTGAAGCTGATTGGACTTGATATGTCGCAGATCGTGAGAACTCTATATCGATAGTCTGGGATCATTTTAGGGGGAGGAGTTTCTTGGAGGATAATTCCCCAAAGCGGGCTGGAAACTAAACCATGGTTTTCCGCCAGGACCACGTGGTGCTACTGTTGGAATATATAATTCCTACTTATCTAATGTTCTTGCTAATGTATTGAGAGGTAGAGTTCATCTCTACATGAGTTGTGTGATCCTATTATTAAGAGGTTGTTAGAGAGTTGGATTGGTGAGATCCTAGTTTGGTGTGTGGTTGAGATATTCTCTCAACCTCTCCAATTATCTTTAGAATAAGTTAGATCTGATAACAACCTATACACTCTATATAATAGAGTCAATTGTATTGATATTGTAAGCAATTGAATATTTTTTTATCACTCTACTCTCCCATTTTAACATGATATCGTTGTTGAAGACAAAATTCGCCTTTAGAGGGAGCCGCTACTCGAGATTCCAGTGCATCGACTGTTTTCTCTAGCATCCAATCAGCCCATTGACTTTTCAACAACCGTATTTTATCCCAATGCGATGCATACGAGGCCTACTGGCTTAATTTCTGCGACTTTGCAAAGAACTGGGGATTTGGCCTGAAAACGCACTGGCGATTCAAGAGCTGGTATCGGACTGAAGCCTACATGGTGGAGATTATTTTCCATGAAAGAATGAAACGGTACCCATGCTTGGCGGTTTCTGCAGACGATGTCGATGCATTTTATATTCTCTATTATAGCGGTCTGGATTCGCTGAGATTTCTATTCAGGAATGACGTGAATCAGAGCCATGAGCATGGCATGCAGTTGGTTGAGTGGCTCCAGGCGAATGCGAGCGAACCATGGGCACAAAACGACAGGGCAGATCATTTTGTAGTAATGGGATGCACACCTGGGATTTCTGAGATGGTTTGCTGGAAAAATGATTACAACAACATTCATGTCGTCTTATACCTATGAGGAAAAATTTCTGAATTGGTCTTGAACATAATATTTGGGTTAAAATGTCTTTTGGAGATGCATATGGATATTTCATGCATGGTGATTTTGGTGAGAGAACCTCCTCTACACGTCATTCCTCTGAGATAGTTGTTTCTGCCATAGCTTGAGGTGGAGCCGCGCGTTGAATACGTGAAGAAGCCATAGGTAATTCAGTGAAGAGGTTGCGTCCTAAGAGCACTAGTGAGGTGATAAATCAGGACATGAACATGGCTGGTGATTTTAACTCACCTGATGTAGACATAGACGAAGATTTTCATAGCAAACAATAGGCAGTTTATGGGAAGGAGGCTATGCGGCGCCTATTTGGTGCAAATGCTCTTATCTCTAGCCTTTAAGGTCTTGGTGTTGAAGTTGCAAAGAATGTTATACTAGCAGGAGTAAAACCAGTCACTTTGCATGACCAGTCAAATGTTGAAATGTGGGATTTATCCTGGCAAGTTTTCTAAAGAACGACGAAGCATAATAGCTGTTGGTGACACTTCACAATTTATTTCAGACAAGGAAGCCCGAGGAGAGGGCGAGGTTGAAGGACGTGTGACAAATCCTTGTCCATGACATTGCAAAGGACTCATTTCTGTTATTGTTAGAGTTTGTTGTTGTTCACGCCATTCCATGGAGATGCTATAACGAAGTGAGGTTATGATTTTACAAGTATTGTTACTGATATTTTTTGGTTTGAAGGTGTGCATAGTTATGTTATTTGTGAGACATGTAACTGAAAGCAAGAATAGGATATTTTGATGTAGTGGTCCTAGAAAATTCTATGTACCTAAGCCATTGTATACCCCCTAATGTGAAAAGTTCGTGGTAATCTATAAACCACTATGTAAAGCATGGTTATAGGTAATCCGAGAAAACCTGATGCATGGTTGAGGGTAATCCAAGAAAACCCAGAGCATGGTTACAGGTAATCCGAGAAAACCTGGTGCATGGTTGAGGGTAATCCGAGAAAACCCAGAGCATGGTTATGGGTAAGCTGAAATAAAACCCAGGTTGATGATGATGTGATGAAGGGGGATCTATGAGGAAGAATGGTTGAATGAACCATGTAGCTGAAAAGGATTCCTATAGAACTGGCGATTATAGCGGCTGATGACCCATGTATTTCGGTAGATGGATTTCTCTTTATATGGAAATCAATAATCAGATGCAGGTACAAGAGGAAGAACACAAAGATATGACCACAGAGATATTAAGATAAGTAGTCATTAAGGGAGAGTGTTGGAATATATAATTCCTACTTATCTAATGTTCTTGCTAATGTATTGAGAGGTAGAGTTCATCTGTATGTGAGTTGTGTGATCCTATTATTAAGAGGTTGTTAGAGAGTTGGATTGGTGAGATCCTAGTTTGGTGTGTGGTTGAGATATTCTCTCAACCTCTCCATTTATCTTTAGAATAAGTTAGATCTAATAACAACCTATACACTCTATATAATAGAGTCAATTGTATTGATATTGTAAGCAATTGAATATTTGTTTATCACTCTACTCTCCCATTTTAACAGCTACTAGGTGCATTTTGGGGTAAGAAGTGGGTTGCCCCAAACCACTTCCTCATGCCCCCAAAATTGAAAAAGAATATAAAGGGAATTTGTCATTTTATTTTATTGTTTTTCAAAATACTGGAACATTTGAAAGTTGGCGCAACCACCCACATTGAACTGAAGCTCAACAATATGCCAAGATCACGCCATTTCTACTCATTTCCAGGTATTTTTCATCGTCGCCATGGACTCAATAATAACGTCAATGACAGAGAAAGACCCTATCTCAAATGAAGAACCCCTAATTGATCGAGATTTAGACATGTTATACACTAAAATCACCATTTCACCCATATATGTGTCCAGAAGTAATTTGTCGAATAATGCAGGGAATCAAATACCATTCCTTGAAGTAGTCTAGGCCACTATAGTCCCTTATGCTATCGAAGTCACTTTCCCTTTTCCCGAATTCATAGGTTGGTGCGCAGAGGAGTATTCACAGGAAGAGAAATTTGTCTTAAATAAACAAGGTTCCAAGGTCCCGTGTAGGGTAAAGAGTCTATCAATTTGAAATGCCCTCAGCATACTAGAGTATTTCTCCGCAGCATCATAAACTTTCGATGAATAAAATATAATTAGGGTCTACAGGGAGTGTCCATCAGAAGTCAAAGATCAATTTTTGTAGAGAATTTTCAAACTAGAGAATATTTCAAAGAGTCTATCTTTGCCAATGAATGTGAGTATAATGGTGATTGAGGTTTAATGGGTATGTTCCCTACTGATTCAAATTTTAGGTCTAGATAATGACAAACATGTGGTTGAGGTCATGTTGGGTTTCCTGTTGGCATTGTTTCAGTCAGAGTCTAGTCCGTCAGTCTGTGTCATTTTTGATAAATTCATAGATGATAATATCCATAAACAACTAGTGAATTTATGCTCTCTAAGACATTTCGGATATTACACATACTTGCTGAAGATTTTCCTGGAAACAAATAAGAGAGAATTTCTTGAAGAAACATTCATATCAACTGAATGTAAGAGGATCACATTGTTCATATTCATCAACAAAGTCATATCCAGGGTTTACATTTTTATTTTCATCACCAACCTACCAAGAGTTATGGATGACATGAGGAGCTATTTATAGCCAAATCTAGAAAACAAAGTGGGGGACTGGGTACTGTTCATGCATTCATCAATGGTTTGGGTTTATGGATGTCATGAATGTAATATAACAGATATCAAAAGTATACAAAACATAAATAAAATGCTAGAAATGGAAGAATAACAACAATATAACTAGAATAATCACTACAATAGCACTGAAATGATATAAGAATAACAACAAAAATAACACTTTGATTCTGAAAGAAATGTTCGTGGGCCTCTTTGAGGGGGAAAAATCTAGTTGAGCAGAGCTCTATTACAATAATATCCAAGCTAGGGTTCTCATACCCTCGACTCCTATTATACTAAATATGTCTATCAAAAGAAGCATCTAGAGGAAGATCCTTCTAGAAGCGAAAGATTCTATTACGTCTTCTTACATTTGAATTATTCTATTTTATTGCAAGGCCCTATTAATATTGACCTTTATTACATCTGAATATATTGTTCTACCTATGTGCAGGTTAGGACCCTAACATGTCCTCCTGCTTAAAAACAACCTTTTCCTCAAGGCTTGAGAATCTCATAGATGATTGTAGGGGATAAATTTCGCAAATGGGCTAATTTTCCATGGTTTTTCCCAAAAAACGATTTGCCAATTTCTATTTTTTCCAAAAAAGATTTGTCCAAATTCCAGAGAATAAAATTATTTTACCTCAAAAATCGCCAAAATTGTATATAATCTATATAAAATCCTTAGAAATTTGAATATTTTTACAAAACTATCACCAAACATTTTTCATTTTGCATATTAGGGACTAGTAATATTAGCCCAGGTTTCTACATTTTAATATAAATTTCCATCCTTAAAATCATCCCTGCTTGAGATGTGGAAGTTATTGCAGAATGGTAGTTGGTTCCCAAGAGGCATCTGTTGGAGTTGTATCTTTCCACTAGACTAACACTTCCTTGATGGTTCTCTAACACAGGCGATGCTCACGCGGGTCCAAAACTTCTTGTGGCTATAGCCAAATGGATCCTTCTTTGGCTAACTCAGGAAGGTTGGTTTGAATTTGGAACTTAGTTCCAATAAATTTCTTTAAGCATGAAACATGAAAAATAGGATGTAGCTTCGAATCACTGGGAAAAGCTAACTGATAGGCTACTTGTCCCACTCGCTTGAGAACGATATAAGGACCATAAAATTTGGGCGTTAGCTTTTGACAATGCTTGACCTTGAGGGAATTTTTCTTGTAAGGTTGCAATCGAAGAAACACCTGATCCCCTTCTGCAAATTTGACGTTCAAAGAAACCTTGATCTGCTTGTTGCTTCATGCGATTCTATGCCATGACCAAATTCTCTTTGAGGGTATAGATAATATCCTCTCAAACTGTAAGTGTTTGGTCAACCACCTGGACCTTTGAGACACGAGGTAAGTATGAGAAAAATGAAGGTGTCTTCTATCCATATACCGCTTCAAAAGGCATCGTGCGTGTAGCTGTATGGTATGAAGTGTTGTACCACCATTCAACTAGGGGTAACCATTGAGCCCACTGATTTTTCTTTTCGGAGGCAAAACACCTCAAATATGTTTCCAAACACTCGTTGACAACTTCTGTTTGACCATCAGTTTGGGGATGATAAGTTGTGATAAGATGCAATTGGGTTCCTTGTAGATTGAACAATTCTTGCCAAAAATTACTTGTGAAATTGTGTTTGCGATCAGAAATAGTAGAGTGCATCATACCATGAAGCTTGAAGACCTGATCCATGAAAATTTGAGCCACTGTGGATGTTGTAAACGAGTATTCAAGATCGCAGAAATGAGCATACTTGGAAAGGCGATCAACAACCATCATGATGAATGATTTATTTCCCGAATTGGGTAAGCCTGTAATAAAATCCATAGAGATATCCTTCCAAATAGTAGGTGGAATTGGAAATGGTTGTAGTGTGCCCAAAGATTTGACTGTTTCTCCCTTGTTGCGTTGACACACATCACATTCAATGAAAAAATTACGAATGTCATGTTTCATACCATCCCAGAAAAAGAACGTTTGACCCTGTCATATGTTTTGGTGAACCCAGAGTGCCCCGCTGTGGGTGTAGCATGAAGCTCAGAAAGTATTGTGGATTTAATCTTTGATTGTTTACTTAATTACAAATTGCCTTTGTATCAAAGCTCATCATGAATCCAAGAGTAACCTGGGGAAGCTAGAGCATTGGACTGCAATTGTTGGATCAGATGCGAACTTTTGGGATCTTGTAGCCATTCCTGGTGAATGGATTGGAGTCAATCTGGTACAATGAAGGAAAGAGAAAAAAGGGATCCTTCATCTTCATATTTTCAGGAAAGTGCATCTTCCACCACAGTGTCTTTTCCTTTCTTGTAAATGATCTCGTAATCATATCCAAAGAGCTTAGTCACCCATTTTTGTTTCTCTGGGGAGGAAATGCATTGTTCTAGAAAATACTTGAGGCTTTGATGGTCTACCTTAATTTGGAAACGTTTCCCCAATAGATAAGGGCACCACAGATCAATGACATGTAGAATAGCCAAAATTTCCTTTTCATAGATTGATTTGCCCAGATTTCTTTCAGATAGTTGCTTGTTGGTAAAGGACAAAGGCCAACCCTCTTGCATAAGGACAACACCAATTCCTTTCCCTGAGGCATCACATTCCAAGACAAAGGTCTTTGTGAAATCAGGAAGGGATAGGACTGGAGTCATGCACATGGCCATATTCAAGGTTTGAAAATCTTGAGCAGTGACTGGATTCCAAGCGAAAGAGTTCTCTTTTAGAAGAGCGGTGAGAGGTACTACAATCTTTCCATAATTCTTAACAAACTTGCGATAATAACCTATTAATCCCAGAAATTCACTCAAGACTTTGAGAGTCTTTGGGTGAGGCCAGTCTTGCATAGCTTCAATCATTTTTGGATCCACCTTGATGCCATCCTTGCCAACCAGATGACCCAAGTATTCTACTTTTGAGGCACCAAAAACACATTTAGATCATTTCAGGAAAAGTTGGTGCTGCGAGAGTAGATGGAGAACTCGATCCACATGAGAAAGATGGTTTGTCCAGGTTTTTATATAGATGAGAATATCATCAAAGAAAACTAAGACAAAATGACGGAGAAAAGGATGGAAGACATGATTCATGAGGCTTTGGAAGGTGGAGGGGGCATTACACAAGACAAAGGGCATGAATAAAAAATAATAGTGGCCCTCATGAGTTCTAAAGGAAGTTTTAGTAATGTCTGCCTCTTTCACACATATCTGGTGGTAGCTCGAATGAATATCAAGTTTAGTAAAGAATTGGGCACCACTTAATTCATCCAAGAGGTCATCAATGATAGGAATGGGAAATTTGTCTTTAATGGTAAGTTTGTTGAGGGCACAGAAGTTAGGACACATTTTCCAAGAAACTTCTTTATTTAAGACCATGACCACAGGAAACAAGTAGGGGAATGTGCTAGGGTGGATAACGCCTGCATTAAGGATTCAAGAGAATCCCATAACCTGTGTCAGTCTAAAGATCCATGATATGATTCTGCACAATGCTATGTTGGATTCAAGAGAATCCCATAACCTGATTCCCAAGGTGGTCATGGACCAATTGGGCCTGGACATTACAAGGCCTTACAAGGATTGTTTCTCCTTTTATTCAAGGAAGGTGAAGTGCCTGGGCCTAATCAAATATTTGGTAGTATCTTTGTCTCAAATTCCAGCAAAAAACATGGTCATGGATGTAGTGGTTGCTAATATACCTCCCAAGTTTGGCATTCTATTATATAGGTCATGGGATGCAAACTTGAAAGGGACTCTGCAAATGGATATGTCATACACCACTATCCATCTCTTTGTTCAAGATAGGAGATTGTGCACACAATTTTTTCTCAAATACATGGTCATTAACAAGGCCCAACCAAGTAACCATCCCATTTACTATGTGGAGACTAATATGGGTTCTTCCATTTTCTTCAATAATTTGTGTTTTGAAGGGAAAGGGACAAATATTAATATGGCTGCCAAAGACCAATCTGATCAGCAGACTGAGAAAATTTCATAACATCAAGACAATGCATAGAATGAGATGTGTAACATGAGCTTTGATGGAGATGTCAGTGGAGAAGGAGTAGGAGCTGGTGTGTGGATTAACGCCCCCAAATTGGCCACAAAACTGTGTTCTTATAAACTTTCTTTTGATTGAAAAAACAACATGGTTGAATATGAGGCATTGGTGTTGGAATTGAAGACTTTGAAATAAATGGGTGCTAGGAGGACAATTTTTAATGGATATTATGAGTTTATCATAAATTAGGTGAAGGGAATATATCAAGCAAAGCACCCCAGATTAAGAGCATATAGGAATATAGTGCTTGACCTTCTTGAAGAATTTTTAGAATATAGTCTCTCAGAAATTCCAAGGGATCAGAGTCAGATTGCTAATTCTCTAGCTACTTCAGCCTCATTTTTAAAAATCCCAATCTTTCCTAACATGTGATATGAAATTGAGGTCAAGCATAGACCAACAGTGCCTGATAATATTAATACTGGCAGGTTTTTGAAGATGATAAACAAATAGAAAGTTTCTTCAAAATGGAGGATGGATTTGAAAATTTAAATATTGATGAGTAATATTGTGGTGACGAAGAAGATGTAGTTGTGTTTACAAATGATGGTTATTTCAAATATTAGATTGTTGGTAGAGATATAGTGCATCTAAAAAGTAACATCATTCCCAAAGGCCTGGTCCCATTAGAGAAACTCTTTGATAATAATGATGTGGCCAGGAGTCCTAAAATTACTATAAATTATGGAGATGTTGAACATTGCAACATTGGGACTCATTAAGATCCTAAGATCATTAAGCTATCCAAGATACTCAGCCCAAGGTCAAGCAAAGATATATCAGTTTAATTTAAGAACTCCCCAATGTTTTTTCCTGGAGCTATGAATATCTGGAATTTTATGACACCAAGGTGATTCAACATGCGATTCCAATTAAAGAGGACCATAAACCTTTCAAGCATAAATTAATAAGAATCAGTCCTTTGTTGCTACCATTGATTGAGAAAGAGATAAATAAGTTGTTTGAAGCCAAGATAATAGTGTATCTAAGGTTTTCTAAATGGGTGGAAAATATGGTTCCAATCAGAAAGAAGAGTGGAGAGATCAGATTATGTGTAGACTTCAGAAATATGAATAGGGTGTCTCTCAAGGACAACTACCCACTGCCTAAGATGTATCACATTTTACAAAAAGTGGTGGGTGTTGGATTACTGAGAGGGGGGGTGAATCAGTAATAGCATAATTATAATCCTTTTTCTCCAAATAATCCAAGTGTTATATCAATGTAGAATTATTATCCAATAATGAGCAATAAGAAATGAACAATCACACACATGCACAGTACACAAGTGTTTTACGTGGAAACCCAAATCGGGAGAAAACCATGACTTGTTTTTTCTGATATGTCTTGAAGAATTACATTCATTGGAAGCACCAAATTCCTTTGTTTTCCAGCTGCAACTAGAAGGAGTCTCCAAACCCCTAGTTTCTCAGGCTACAACCTGAGGGAAGCTCCAACTCCCCAATTCTCCGGCTACAACCAAAAGGAGGCTACAACCCCCTAAGTTCTCTGGATACAACCGGAAGGCGGCTACAACCATCTGTCCTTTCCCCGTCCAACCGCCCTGAAGTAGAAGTAGAATGATGGAACCATTGTCACACTATCATTGTGATATCACTGTAAATATATACTAATAAACCTGAACCATGCATAAACTATGCATCAACCTGTACCTCAACCTGTAATTAACCTGTACCATAAACAAGTGCATCAACCATGCACCAACCTGTACCAAACAATCTGTAATCAACCTGTACCATAAAAAAGATAAACCAACCATGTACCAAGTATGTACCAATCATATGTCAAGTAATCATCAACTATGACTCATCAATATGTACCAACATCATCAACTATACACTTCATGTATGTGTCAAAGCATCAACTACTTGTCTCAACCATGTACCCAACTTGTACCTCAACCAAAAACCCTCATCAATTTCATCATACAAATATGATTTGTAAATCTGTAATAGACCTAGTGTATATGATCACATACCTGCAAACCTTCCTTAACTTTAACAACAAGAGACTAACATTTTCATCAAACTTTTCTTTAGTCTCACAAGACTAGTTTTGGATTAGTCAACAACCCTAACTTGAAATAATCATAACTTTGTAACTGTAGTGAATAAATATATGAAACTGATATAAAATTTTCTTCAATATGTTTTATGCAATTCCTCCAGGTGTCACTACTTGAAACCTCTCAGAAAAGGAGTTATAGAAAAAATGGCACAGCTTGCTGAATTCTGGCTTATTCTAGAGAGTGACCTTGTAGAGCGTGCCCCACACATAATATTTTTTGAATTGATATGAAACTATTAAAAAGAATATTACAGACTATAATCTAAACAACACATTTGGTATTACTTAATTTGGATATGTTATGAAGAAGTTATGACATTTTTACCTGAGACACCTATTTTTGACTAGTTTCAAGACTAGCCACAAACCCTATTTTCCACGGAGTGTAACTCCAAAAATAAAACGACCCACAAGATGAATTTTCTACAACATACAATTGGATATGTTTCCTCAATGGAATATAAATTTTAGTCTGATTCATTCTAGAAAAAAATTTATTGCAAAAATGGTGAGATGACCTGAAAAAAAAACATACCTTAGAAAGCATCATCAAAAGAATTTATCCTTCCTTGAATTTCGGCCTTCTTTTCTTCACTTTCCTCATAAATTCGACTTATATATCCTTTGTTTACCTCAGACACCTATAGGTATTCAATATTCTCAAGTGTGTATTTAATGAGAGAGCCTTACCTCTTATTTATACTCTCCAAGTAGCTTCCTTAAAAACATCTTCTAGGTCACTTTACCCACTTTCTTTATTTTAGGGTTAACCCACTTCTAATTTTCCATTAAATTTATTATTTAAATAATTGATTTTGTATTCACTTTGAATTATAGTGCAATCATCACTTCACTTTATTATTTACCTTTAGAAACTCTTAAACCAGTTTGACTACTTTGACCTTTTGGGGCTTCTGATGACATATGAGGGTCCTTCAACTTCGTAAGGCCATAACTCTCAAACCGTGAGGAGTTATGTGACGTTCCACATACCACCAGAAATGGAATGACATGTAATATCCATATAGAATAGTATTACCTAAAAATATATCAAAACTCATACTGTTATCCATCAAACAAACTTGGGTCCATTACCCAAACCTGGGTTCTCCAACTTCTCATGGCCATAACTCTCTAATCGTGAGGAGTTATGTGATGTTCCACTTACAACCGGAAATGGCATGAAAATCAATATCCATATAGGATAGTTTCACTGACAAATTCACTGGCATTCATCTCATTATTCCACAAATAAGCATGATTTCTCTAACTGTACTTCTAGGATAAATCATCTCATTAGGGATTTCACCATAAGGGGACCACTTTAGAGTTCATCCATTTCTACTTATTATCAACCATGAAAAGACAATAACGAGTCATATTTACATCAAACAATATTGGGTCCATTACCCAACCTTTGTGCTACGGGGCTTTCTTCAAGGGTTGACATCAATGACAACCAACCTTAATCAACAATCTCCCCCTTTTGCATTGATGGAAACACTCTGATGCAATACTGAAATCATATCAATCATGTTCCCCCTGGAACCATGCCTCTATCCTCTGTATCTGATAATCTTCTCACCCTATAACCATGCCTTTGTCCTCTGCATATGATAAATATCCCCCCGTTTGTCATCAATGGAAAAGGTATCTTTCCATCTAGGGTTGCTCCCCCTGATTGAACTGTCCTCTTATGGTGTTTCCTCGTGTAAATCTAAGAAATATAAGATAAGCATTCAAAAAGAATTCATTTTGGAGTAGAAATAAATCCAAGTCTTTGGCAAAGATATTCAAAGGATTCCTATGGAAATGGTTTTCTGAAGATGTTTGCCACTTGTTTTTTTGTGCCCACATACTCAACTCTGATGTTCTTTTCTGCAACGTGTTCCCATAGAAAGTGATACTTGATTGGAATGTGCTTCATTTTGGAGTGCATCACCAGGTTCTTTGAGATATTGATGGTGATTGTATTATCACAATAGATTGGAATGGGCTCATCATACTCAACCTGTATATCTGTCAGAGTTTGTTTCATCCAAAGAACATGTGTACAACATGATGTTGTTGCAATATACTCTACCTCGACTATAGATAAAGATATTGATGATTGTTTCTTGCTTAGCCATGATACTAAACACTCACCCAAGTAGAACACTGCTCCACTGGTGCTTCGTCGGTCATCAATAGAACCTGCCCAATCTACATCTATGTAGACAATAAGTGATATATTCTTTCCTTTTGGATACCATAATCCAAACTCTTTTGTTCCTTTGAGATATCTGAAAATCCTCTTCACTGCTAACACATGTGACTCCTTTGGTGCTGCTTGAAATCGTGCCACCTGTCCAACTGCCTGCATTACATCTGGTTTGGATTTTGTCACATATAGTAGGTTGCCAATCATTGACTTTTATTGCCTCTGATCTGTAGACTTCGAATCATCATCTTTTCTCAACTTGCAACTCGTTTGCATGGGAGTGATAATTGGTTTTCAATATTCCATTCCAAACCTATTTAGAATTTCTCTGATATACTTGGTTTGAGAAATAAATATTCTTTGGTTGCTTTGACGTATCTAAAGTCCCAAAAAGAAGGATAGTTCTCCAAGTAACGACATTTCAAATTCATTCTGCATATATTTTGCAAATTTCTGGCTTAACCTGTCATCATCACTACCAAAAATAATATCTTCAACATAAACTTCAATTAATAAAATATTACCTTCACTTACATTGATGTAGAGGTTGTTGTCTGCACTTCCTTTTCTGAACCCTGCCTGCTACAAATACTTATCCAGTCTAGAGTACCATGCTCTAGGAGCTTGTTTTAGAACATACAAGCCCTTCTTTAATTTACACACATAATTTGCGTTCTCTGACAACTGAAATCCTCCTCGTTGTTCAATGTAGACTTCTTCTTCAAGTTCCCCATTCAGAAAAAAAGATTTTACGTCCATCTGATATACTTTAACATTTTTGGAGCATGCATAGGCTAAAAGAAACCGGATTTCTTCCATTCTGGCAACTGGGGAAAATGTCTCTTCAAAGTCGATTTCTTCAATCTGTGCATATTCTTTACATACCAATCTAGCTTTGTTCCTTGTAACTTGTCCATATTCATTTAATTTATTCCTGAAAACCCATTTTGTGTCGATCAGATTCTTATTCTTTGGTCTTGGAGCCAATTCCCAAGTGCCATTTCTCTCTATTTGATCCAATTCTTCATTCATGGCCTTATTCAAAAATTCATCTGTGTTGGATTCTTCAAAACATTTTGGTTCAATTGTAGATAAGAGTGTTAGGTGTGTTTGTTCTGGTGAACAATTTTTTTTTCTAGTCTCAACTCCTACATCTTTGTTTCCAATAATCTGATCTGAAGGATGATTCTTCTGTACTTGTTTGCTAGGTGTCTTTGGAGATACTTGTTGAACTTTCTCTTCTATTTGTATCAGATTCTCTTCATATTCATCTTCTACTTTATCTTCTGCTTCTTCTTCTTTGAAAAGTTGTTCCATTGATTTGTTTTCTTCTTCCTTTGATTCTGGCCTACCTGTTTCATCAATCGTTACGTTGATGCTTTCCACAACTTTGTTCAATCTTAGATTGTAACACTTGTATGTTTTCCTTGTACTTGAGTAACCAACAAGTACTCCTTTGTCCACATGAGAGTCAAAATTTCCCATTCTACCATCTTCTCTTTTGATGTAGCATTTGCTTCCAAAAACTCTGAAGTGCTTCACATTTGTTGGTCTTCCTTTCCATACCTCGTAGGGAGTTTTATCAGTGTTATTTCTGAGCATTACTCTGTTTTGAATGTGAACTTCTATATGCACTTCCTGTGTCGAAAATATATCTATCAATTTAAAATCCATTAGCATTGTTTGAGCCATTTCTTGTATTGCCTTGTTCTTTCTTTCAACAACTCCATTTTGTTGAGGTGTCCTAGCAACGGAGAATTGCATTTTTATTCCATGATTGCTGCAGTAGTCCACAAATTCCTTTGATGTGAACTCTCCTCCATTATCATATCTCAAGCATTTGATTCTTGAATCCATCTCATTTTCAACCATTTCCTTGTAGATCTTGAAGTTTTCAAAATCTTCTGACTTGTTCTTGAGAAAGCAAACTGCAGTCATTCTTATATAATCATCAACTAATAACATAAAGTATCTCTCACCTTTTAATCCCTTTGCTGTAGTTGGTCCAACTCGACTAGTATGCACAATTTTCAGTGGTCTTGTTGTTGAATATTCCTTTTATTTGAACTTGGTCTTTGTTTTATTTCCTTGTTGACAATGCTTGCATAAAGTGTTGGTTGGTTTCATGATCTAGGGAATTTCTCTGACTGCTTCTCTTTTGCTGACTTTGACAAGGTTATCAAAATGCATGTGACCCATTATTTTGTTCCATAGCCAACTTTCATATTCCTTTCCTAGACAACACTTTTCATTTCCAATTTCACTTAACACATATATGTTGTTTAAAGTTCTTGTAGCTGTATCGACCAATTTCCCTGAAGATTCTTTTCTTATCTCACACTTTTGTGAATCAAAAGTAACTTTATGACCTTGGTCACACATTTGAATCACACTTAGAATATTATGTTTCATATATTCTACTAGTAGAACATTTTGTGCCTTTTTATTGTTGTTCCCAATTCGGACTGTGCCTTCTCCAATGATTTTGTCTGAATTATCATTTCCGAAGGAGACTGATCCATTTCTTTCCATTCGCAATGTAAGAAATTTGTCTCTATCACCTGTCATGTGTTTTGAACACCCACTATCAACATACCAACCACGTTTCTTCTGCTTAGCATGTAGAGCGACTATGCATTCTTCATTTCTATATTGATCTTTCTTTCTTATCCATGTCGTTTTCTGAGGTTCTTGTCTGTGACTATTGTTATTCCATTGAGGTTCTTTAGGAGGGACCATCATTCTACAATTTTTGGCCACGTGTCCAAAATTGTATCATCTGTAACATTCCACTTTAGCACTCAAATATTCAAACCTGTTGTAACTTCTTCTTTGTGTTTCACTAGGTCTTCTTGAGTAACCCCTTTGTGTATGACTCTCAAAGTTGTTATTGTTCCTGTTGTTAGATCTGCAATTCACATCTTTATGTCCAAAATTATTACATGCATAACATAAAACAAAAAATATAGTTTGATACCTGGGAGTTGAAGATCTTCTGAAAGAAGGTGCTCTTATGAATCATTCTTCTTCTTGAGGCCTATGTGTCTGTTATTGATTCTGAAATTTGAATCTTCTTGGTGGAGGAGTGTCCCTGAAATCTTCCTTGTATATCTTCCTATCCCCTTTGATTGTTTCTGCATAGTGTTTTGGATTTGTTTCTTGCTCTGTTGTTTTGGAGCTTGATCCATTTTCTGTCTAATTGTATCCAAGTCCAGACTTGTTAAGATGAGATTTTTGACTGTTGATAATGTCATCTAGAACTTTTGAGATATTTTGCATATTTTTCTTTTGAATATCCTTTCTTAGTGTGACAATCTCTACTTCCAAGTTTCCAATGATCTTGTCCTTTTCTTCTAGTTGTTCTTTGAGTGTTTCTTCAATTATTTTATATTCTTCTATTTGAACCTTCAATCTTGTGATCATTTGTTTTAGTTCTTGAGTGTCCTTTTTCTTGTCTAGTTTTGCTTGTAGTTTCTTTCTTTTCTTCTTTTGTCTTCTGATAACTTCTATGGCACACATTAATTCTTCTCTATAGTCAACTTCCGCCTCTTCAATTTCATCATCGACTTCTTCATATCCTTCTTCGGCTTCTTCATATTCTTCTTCAGAGTCTTATTTGTCAGAATCTTTTACTTCCATGAATAGAACTCTTCCTGTCTCACTGTCACTAATTTCATCTCCATCTGATGATGAGATGTCTTCTTTGATACATAAGATTTTCTTGAAATATTTCTTTGTAGTTCTTTTGCCATTATATGTGTGTTTTCCTTTTCAGTAACCTTCATCATTTCTCTTTTTCTTATGAGTACATTTGTTAGCAAAATGACCAATACCATCACAATTAAAACAAATTAAAGGAAACTTATCTCTATACCTACCATTGGTTCCCTTGTTCAGTCTTTTGACGAAGTTGGCCACTTCTTCATCATCTTCAGAGACGTCACTATTGTTGTTATATTCTTCTTGTTCCTTTTTCTTTTTCTTTGAACTTTTGGATACTTTGAAGGCTACTTCTTTTACATCTAGATTTTCCTGTTTAGTTCTCATTTCATATGTTGTGAAGATTCCATCCAGTTCGTCCATGCTTATTGAGTTCAGATCCAATATTTCTTCTATTACTGATATCTTAGGGTTGAATATCATAGGAACATATCTTAGTACCTTTTGAATAATTACATATTCTTCAATTTCTTCTCCCAATCCTATGATTGCATTTACTGTTTCGTCAACTCTTAAGAATTAGGCTGCAATATTATCATCTTCCTTCAATTTTAGTTTTTCCAACTGACCTTTGTAAGTTTCAAGTTTTTCTACTTTGAATTTTGTATATCCTTCATAAATATTTTGAAGCTTGTCCCAAATCTATTTAGAAAATTTACAATGTGTAACTTTGGTGAATATTGTTTCACTGAGACCATTCAAAAGTGCATTTGTAGATTTGGAATTATTCTAACCAAGTTTCACTGCTTTGTCATTTGTTGGTTGAATTGTTGGTACTATGTATCCATCTATAATTGACTGCCAAGTTTCAAACCCCTGTGCTTGTATATATGTCTTAATCCTTATGCTCTGAAAAGCATACTTGTGTCCATCAAAGTGTGGTATTCAATTTTTGTATGATTTTGTACTCTCCATGATCTACCTTTCAGTGGTTAAACTGATTTCTGAAGGAACCTGCTCTGATACCAATTGTTGGATTACTAAG